>JAKSZT010053785.1:10026788-10080154 GCA_026826555.1 Tolypeutes matacus
AAAAAAAAAAAAAAAAAAGGCGTGTAGTTCACCAGGCCCTGCATGCGGGCACGCTGTCAGGCCCCGCAAGCAGGTGAGACCCCAGGCCCCACGTGCCAGGCCCTGCCAAGCCACGCAGCAAGATGGTGACAGGAGAGTGACACAAGGGAGCGCCAAGACAGGATGCACCAATAAATCAGGAACTGAGGTGGCACAGGTGGCAGAACGCCTCTCTTCCACATTGGAGGTTCCCAGGATCAAATCCCGGTGAAGACAGGAGGAGAAGGATGAGAAGAGAGGGCAGGAAACAGACACAGAGAATTGCCCAGCAAATGGACACAAAACAGCAAAAACGGGGTGGGAGGGGTGTTAAAATGGATAAAAACAAAACAAAACAAAACAAAAACCCTCCCAACACAGAAAAGCCCAGGACCAGACGGCTTCACAGGGGAATTCTATAAAACATTCCAAGAATAATTAACTCCAATTCTGCTGAAACTTCCAAAAAACTGAAGAGGAGTGAACACTCCCTAACTAACTCCTTCTATGAGGCCAACATCACCCTCAAACCAAAACCAGAAAAAGATACCATGAGAAAAGGATACTACAGACCAATATCTCTTATGAATAGAAATGCAAAAATCCTCAACAAAATACTAGCAAACCAACAGCCAGAAACAGCAGCTAGGTACAGCAGGGGAAATAAAGAGATTGAGAGGTGAAGAAATTTCTTGTTTGTCTGTTTTTTGTTTATTATTTTTATTATTGAAATAATGAAAATGCTCTAATAATGATTGAAGTGTTGAAAACTCAAACAGATATTTGCACACCGATTTCCATAGCAGCAACTCAAGTGTCCATCAATCGATGAATGGATACATAAATTTTGGTGTATACCTACGATAGAACATTATTCAGCCATATAAAGAATGAAGTCCTGATACATGCAACAACATGGGTTAACCTTGAAGACATCATGTTGAGTGAAATAAGCCAGCCACAAAAGGACAAATATTGCATGATCTAACAAATTTGAAATAATTAAAAGAAGCAATCTCACAGAATCTAGTATATAGGCTACCAGGGGATGGGGTGGACATAGGGAATGGGAAGTTAAGGCTTAAAATGTACAAGGTTCCTATTTGGAATGAGGGAAATGTTTTTGGTAATGGAGGGGGTGATGGTAGCGCAACATTGTGAATGCAGTTAAAAGCACTGAAACTGAAATTGAAAGGGGAAATGTTAGATTATATTTATTGTTAACATAATAAAATAATAATATAAAATAATATAAAATAAAAAAGATGATTGGAACCCCCATGTGTGAGCAAAACTTGTTGACTCGTGGAGTTCATGATAGAGTTTTTCAATTTTTGCGGTATATTAAAATCATTTGGGAACTTTAACAAATTCCTAAGGCTGGTACTGCACTACTAACCAGTTAAACCAGAATCTCTGGAAGTGGAACCTAGGTGTTAGCAGACATAAAACCTTCCCCGGTGATGCCAAGGTACAGGCAAGCTTGGAAAACACTGTTGAGAAGTCAGGCATTTAGTGGTGGGGCATCACTCCCCACCCCAATACATATACTTCAGTATCCAGTTTGGGCTGGTCAGAGTCTCCAGGGTAGAATTCTCTAATCTTCTCTTAGTTTGCTAAGGCTGCTGTGACAAATACGACAAGCTAGTTGACTTAAAAACAGGAATCTATTGTCTTATGATTTTGAAAGCTAGAAGTCTGACATCAAGGTTTTGGCAGAGCTTGCTTTCTCCTAGAGTCGGTAGTGTTCCTGCGATGATCCTCTGTGACCTGGCAAACTCTCCCTCCTTGTGTCTGCTTCTCTGGTTTCCTGTGACTTCCGGCTTCTACTAACTGCCTCTGAATTTCCTCTGCTTATAAGGACTCCAGTCATACGGAGTAAGGCCCACCCTGATTCAATTTGGTGTCATCTAAATAGGATCTTCAAACTCACCTTAACTAATAACATCTTCAGAGGTCCTACTTACAAATGGGTTCACTCCCACAGAACTAGGGGTTAGGACTTAAACATGACTTTTATGAGGGGCATGATTCAATCTAACACAAATCTCCTGCATGGATTTTATAAGCCTGGCAGCTGATGTTCTGAGAGTAAAGTAGGAGAAGGGGGCTGGGGTCTCTGCATTTGGTATGAAGACTTCCACCTAATTGCAGTGAGTTCTCTCAGCTCTGTACTCAGCTCAGCCTTGGGTTCCCTGGTCCAGGTCCCCTCTGATTAAGTTTCTCCACAAGTAAATCTCCAGTCTTTTGCCAGGGTTTGAGAGAAGCAGTCGCCTGGCTGAGCTCAAGGGAGAAATCTGGGAGCCTTGCTGCTCCCATATATTCCACCATTCTTCCAGTTTTCAGTCCTACTCTGCACTAAAGCCTTTCAGATTCCAAAGGCTTTGTGGGATTCTGAGGAGTAAATCAACCTGCTTCTTGCCGGCTTTCCACACAACAGGCTTGGGTTTCCATTTTCTCTAGTCTAAGTCAGTTCACACAGGTTCTCCTCTTTCCACCTCAATTTTTTTCATATGTCTTGCCTAAGTTATTTCTGTTTCCATTCTCTTGGAACTTGTGGCTTATTTCTCCCCGCCCTCCATACTATTATTCTGATGGCATTTCAGGACACAGTGGAAATAAGAGCAAGTGTTTAATCTGACATGTTTAACCAGAAAATTTCCAGAGCCATTTTAAAACATCAAAGTACACCATAATGATAATCCCTTTCAATTTAATTGCATTCATTGGAATGCAGTATTGGTCTCTAGAATATAAGGGTATTATCACAGTATATAATGGTTTTCCTGCTCATATTTTATAATGTGTAATTCGTTTTAAGTCTCTAAATAAAAATGAAGTTGCATTGCACAATTCTAAACCCAATGGTTTTAGGATTGCAAAGATGATGACATTTTTCTAGTAACAGTTAAACTCTCCTCAAAAATAGTCTATTCTGTTTTGTCTCCCTAAAAAAACAGTAATGATAATTATTCTAATATGTTTTATTGGCTTGATTAAAATAAACAGAATATTTCAGTTACTTGCTTCTCATTAAGAAGTTGCAAAAGGCAGGTCCTTTTTCTGGGTGGCAGAGAGATGCCCAACCTGGTCCACTGTCCATGTTCCTCCCTTGGTAGCAGGGATTGAACCTGGGACCTCTACATGCAAAGCAGATGCTCAGCCACTGAGCTACACACGCTCTGCTCTCTTAGGTTTTTAACCTTAAGTTTGAACAGAGGGGAGAAGACACGGTTCATTTTGCAGCCACAGCATTTGCACTGCAAAGCTGGAGCAGAGCAGTGGAATGAGCACCCAACCAGGAGGGAGACTATGTGGGTTCCAGCCTTGGATCCTGAGTGAGACAGTCCACCATTCTGTGTTCCTGGTTTTCGTAAAATAAAGAAGTAGTCCAATTAACTTCTTTGGATCTATCTAGCTCTACAGTCACCTGATCTACACCAATGCTTACTCAAAGTGAATATCCCCAAAAGGATATAGAAATGTAAGCTGCTTCTATGGAGGAATGACTCTGTAAGGCTGGACCTTGCTCTACTCCAACTACATCATTCACAGGTACATGTCCTGAAGATAGTGATAACATTTGGCATTTCAATCCTTATATATGGTTGGGGTAACTACTGGCTACCTCTTCTCAGCTATCCCGGCCTTGGGCTAGAAAGTGTGACTTTGTGCCCTTAGCCTAACTTCCAATACCTGCCAGTTATGGTCTGTGGGTTGTCTTGTTTATTTATTTATTTATTATTATTATTATTTTTTTAATTTTACCAGGAGGTCCTGGGGATCGAACCCAGGTCCCTCCATATGGGAGTCGGCCGCCCAACCATTTGAGCCACATCCGCCCCCCGTTGTCTTGTTTAAAAACTCAAACAAAGCAAAGCACAATGATTGTATTTGGGTTTGGGGTCATTTTGAGATTCTGGGGGCTCCCTCTTTAGCCAGCAAAGGCAAGATCTAGAGCTAGAAGAAATAAAGGGCCCCATAGACTAATCATGTGAAGCTACACAGACCAGCTAGAGTCTGCAGGTCCAGTTGATTATGACGTACTGAGCATGCACTACATGAAACAGAATCAACAGGAGATATCTGTTTATAGTAGGAGATTTTATAAATCCTCTCACATGACCATGGGGTTGCACAAGTCCGGATTCCTCAGACAGGCTGCAAACCAGGGGCTCCAATGAAAGCCCAATGTAGGTCCTTAATGAGTTCCTAGTAACGTTGACTGCCCAAAGACGAGCTGGGAAATTCTCTCTGAATACTGAAATCACTTCCTCTTTCAAGGCATTCAACTGATTGGATAAAACATCACTCATTACTGACAGCAATCTCCCTGGCTGATTGTAGATGTAATCAGCCATCTATGCAGTAAACTCACTGATGATTAAAGTTCATAAATGTCCTTGTATTACAATTAGCCCAGTTCTTGCTTGACCAAACACCTGGACACAATTACCTGGCCGAGTTGACACATTAGTCTAACCATCACACCTGCACAGAAAGCCAAGGCAAAATCACCCTTGGCCATTGCTAATTATCTCCTAATTGAAAAGACATCAAAGAAATGTTTAAGCCTGGTAAGACTTCTGAACAGAATTAAATGATCATCAATATTTAAATCCTCAAGACAGCCCAGTAAGTGAAATGGAAATTTTCATACTCTTCAAAATGAATCCCTGCCGTCTATCCACCTATATTTAGACATTGGAATTCTGCTTCTTGGGCTTTGTTGGCAAACTGTTAACCAAAATTATTGACTATTTATCATGTGCCAAGAACTGTGCTCACATACAGTTCCATCACATACAGTCCCAAGGGATCTAAGCCCTCTCAATCATAGGCAGGATAGGCATCACTATTCCAAAATCCTCAAGATTGAGGAATGAACAAACCTAAGAAGGGAAAGCAACTATGGACTAAAGCAGACTTATTATTATTCTAGCAATGGAAGAACTTTTATCACTGATATAAAGGCAGTGGCCACCAGGGGTTCTGAGGGGAGGGAGATGGAAGAATATGTTCAACATGGGGGCATTTTTGGGACATTGGAATTGTCCTGCATGGCATTGCAATGACGGATACATGCTATTATACATTTTGTCAAAACCTATAAAATTGTGCAGGGCAAAGTGTAAATCATAACGTAAACTATAGACCACGCTTAGAAGCCATGCTTAAAGATGTATTCATCAATTATAACAAATGTTCTACACTAATGAAAGTTGTTAATGTGGGAAAGTGTGGGAGGGGAAGAGGGTGAGGTATGTGGGAATCCCCTATACTTTTTTGTTTTTTTAACAAATCAATTTTATTGATACATATTAATAAAACATACAATTCACCCAAAGTGTAGAATCAATGCCCTATATTTTTGATGTAACATTTATGTAATCTAAAGCTTCTTTTAAAAATATATATTAAAAAAAAAAACAACTCTGCTAGGTGTTGAGGATACAGAGATCAATGCAAAACAACATGAGCCCTAGTCCCTTCCTCAGAGAGTTCACATTATTGTGAGTAACACATACATTAAACACAAAATTTCAAAAAATTAATTAAAAGCTTACTAGCGTGGAAAGAACCACAACAGAGAAGTTCAGGGTGCCATGACAGTATGGAATGGGAAATCTGACCAGTCATAATGTACTGATAAATGTTAACACCAGCTCTTCAAAAACAAACTCTGATTGGTAGCATTTGTCAGCTTCCATGGTGTAAATCCTCCCACAGTGGCTGATTTCAAGCTATCCCTGTCATGGAAGGCAGAGTTGGGAAGAAATGCACATTAGAACACTGTTACATAGTATTTCCACCTTATAGATGGCCTCAAGAGCATTTGATGATAGTATAATATCATAAAATAAATAAGAGGTAAGAAGGTTTGAGTGTTTATTATATTTGTTTCAATATAATTTATTTAATTGTAAATTTAATTTCTAATAATAACTGTGTTTAACATCCAGCTTGCAAAGTTCTAGTTCTCACTAGCCAGTTGTAGCACCGCTGGACCTGACCCAGTTTTATTTTGAGGGAGGAGTATGTGACAAGGAAGGCTTTCCTCAGGAGGTGACACTTAACAAGAAGGAAGAATTGGACTTAGCTAAGTACAGAAGAAGTGGGACAACCATTCTAGGCAGGGGCAACAGCATGTATAAAATCCTGAGATACTTGAGAGAGTGGTGTACTTGACAAACCAAAGCAAGGAAAATGAGGGAAAATGTGGGAAAAGGAGGCTTAAACAGAAAGGCAGGGACCAAATCATGCAGAGCCTTGTAGTTCATGGAAAGGATTTTGGACTTTTTCCCAAGTGCAATGGGAAACTTGAAGGTATAAGCAGAGGAGAGGTGATGACATTTATGTACTGAAAATGCCATTCTGCTCTGTACAGGGATTAAAGGACACAATAGGGGATGCAAGACACCAAAAGCACAAGCAACATACAGAATTTCTGTTTGAAGTGATGGAAGAGTTTTGGTAATGGATGGTGGTGATGGTAGCACAACATGGTGAATATAATTAACACACACTGAATTATATATCTGAATGTGGTTAAAAGGGTAAATATTGGGTTATATATATGTTACTAAATTTTTTTTTTTAATTTAGGAAGCACAAACAACAAAGGAAAAATAGATAAATTGACTTTATGAAATTTTTAAACTTTTGTCCCTCAAAGGACACTATCAAGAGAGTAAAAAGACAGAATGGGAAGTTCAAGGGGCATAAAAATAAGGTATATAAATGTGTTCAAATGTTCACAGGACATTGTTACACTGGATGGAGATTCACACAATAACCAAGAGAATATTGAATTCCCATCTTGGAGAGCTCTGCCACATTCTCTAATGGAGCAGCAACAGTCCCCCAAGTGCAGGGGCAATGACTGGTGAAGGAGGATGATCCATTGATGGGCCCTAGATATTGATAACTATGCTTGTGAGCCTTTGCTTTTGAAATTGAAACTTAGTCTAGTATTGTGGGGTGCCTAAGAGTTGCCTCCTAAGAGCCTCCTTGTTGCTCAAATGTGGCCTCTATCTAAGTCAAACTCAGCATATGAATGCATTAACTTCCCCCCAGCGTAGGACAATGATTCCCGGGGATGAGCCTCCCTGGCACTGTGGGATTACTACCAAGCACCAACTAACAATGCAACTGGAAAAAAGCCTTGAATAAATGAGAGGAAAGGTAAAGACAAATGAGTTTAAATGGCTAAGAGACTTCAAAGTGAGTCGGGAGGTCATCTCAGAGGTAACGCTTATACACATCTCAGCAGGATCTCATAGACTGCCAAAGTGGATACTACCTCAAATAATAGGGCTCCTGAGGGCTCTGGAGACACCCAGGTCCTATGGTCAGAGCAGATAGCTCCAAAGTTTGGTGCCTTGCCAGTGGGCCCTACTTTGGAGTTTGTGCTCCTGAGAGTGACAGAGTTGGACTCAGTTATGGCTTCCCTACACATGGCTCATTGTCCCTTCTATTTAATCCTATACTTGGTGCTGGAGTTTGTAGATGTACATCCAAGAGACTGGAATCTTTGGGCTGTCCATGTGCCAGCTGGGCCCTGAGCCTCAGTGGAGTTGCAACACCTATTCTCCATTTCATTGGACTCACCCAGGACAAGTAACAATGAGGTGAGGATTGACAACCACCATACCAAGGAAACGAGACAGCATACAACTGCAAGCAAGAGAGTCCCATCCATAGGCTGTATGGGATCGAAGACCCCTCTTAATCAGAGGTGGAGTGGACATCACCATCCCAGAATCCTCAGGATTGGGGAATGGCTATGGACTAGAGTGGACTTACTGGTATTCTACTATAGCCTTATAGAGATTCTAACGATGGAAGAAATTACAACATTGATGGGGAGGCAGTGGCCACTGGAGGCTCTGGGGGCAGGGAGAGGGGAAAAACAGGTGTAATACAGGGGCTTTTTTGGGACTTGGGAATCATCCTGAATGACATTACAATGACAGATATAGATCATTTTATATCTTCCCATAACCTGCAGAATTGTGTGGGAGAGAGTGTAAACAACAATGTGAACTATGGTCCATGCTCAGTGACAATGTCCCAGAATGCATTTATCAATTGCCATGAATGTGCCACACTAATGAAGGATGTTGTTTATATGGGAGGGTGTGGGAGGTGTGGGGAGTGGGGCATATGGGAATCCCTATATTTTTTGTGTAACATTTGTATAATATAAGTATCATTTTAAAAATATATTTAAAAAATAGAATGGGAGAAAATATTTGTAGATCATATATCTGATAAGTGTTTAGTATCAAACAAATAAAAAAATCTCTTACAAGTAATCAACAAAAAGATAAATGACCCCATCAAAAAATGTGCTAAGGACTTAGACAGACATTTCTCTGAAAAAGTTATGCAATGGCCAACAAGGACATGAAAAGATGTTCAACATCATTAGTCATTAGGGAAATGCACCACTGAATTGTATATCTGAATGTGCCTAAACTGGGAAATTTTATATTATATATTTTACACAGTAATTTTTTTTTTTTAATCCCCATACAACAGTAAAACACAAAGAGTGAGCCCTAATGTAAACTACGGACTTTATAATATTGGTTCATCAGTTATAACAAATGTAACACACTAATGAAAAATGTTAATAATAGGGAAAACTATGTTTATGTTTGAGGGGATATATGAGAACTTTGTACTTCTGTGTAATATTTCTGTAAACAAACAACTGCTCTAAAAAAAAAAAGTCTATCAACAAAAACCAAAACAAAACACACAATGACATACCACTTCTCACCAACTAGAATGACTACAAGCAAAAAGAAAGATAGTAACAAGTGTTGGTGAGAATGTGGAGAAACTGGTACCCTCACAGCTTTCTGATGGGAATGTAAAACAGTTTGATGGTGCCTCAATATGTTAAACATAGAAATACCATATGACCCAGCAATTTCACTCCTAGGCATCTACTCATAAGAATTGAAAACAGGTGTTCAAACAAAAACTTGTACACAAATGTTCATAGAAGCACAACTGCAATGACTGAAAGATGGAAACAACCCAAATGTCCATCATCTGATAAATGGATAAGTAATATGTGGTTTATGCACATACAATGGAATATCACTCAACCATATAAAGGAATGAAGTTCTGAAACATGCTACAACATTGACGAACCTTGAAGACATTATGACAAGTGAAAGAAATCAGACACAAAAGGCCACATATGGTATGATTCCATTTATATAAAATGTCCAGAATAGGCAAACTCAAAGAGACAGAAAGCAGATTAGTGGTTGTCAGGGCCTAGTGGGGGGGAAGATGGGAAGTGACTGCCTAATAGATATGGGGGTTTCTTTTGGGGTAGTGAAAATATTCTGGAACTAGATAGTGGCTATGGTTATACAATATTGTGAATGTACTAAATGCCCCTTAATTATTAAAATAGTAAAGTTTATGTTGCATGTATTTTAACAGAATAAAAGAAATTTGATGCAAGGAGCCTGTTAGGAAATATTTGGTTGGTAGAATTGTGAAGACTTGGGGATGAAAGGAGTGGGTCAAGGATAACTCCCAAGTTTCTGACAATAGCAGTAGTGTGGGTGGTGATGCCATTTACCAAATAGGAAATTCTAAAGGAGAAATGGAAAGATTCTGAGTTCCCTTTGGGACAAATTGAGGTGGAGATGCCTGAGAAACATCTCGGCAGAATTCTTCAAGCAATTGGCTTTTTGGTAAGTTTTCCTCATGCTGGTTACCAAGTATCTCCAGATGGCTACTGCCCCTCCAGGCTTCCTGTCCAGACTCTAGAAAAGGAGGTATGGAGCAGGGTGAGGGGAATGGGAAAATAAAGTTTTCCCATACACTCTTAGCTTATGTCTCATTGGTCAGGTGAGTATGACATGGCCACCCCTTGCTGCAAGGGAATCTGAGGGAGTAATTTTTGCTGGCACATTGCCACTCTTAAACAAAATTGTGCTTTTGTGTATGAGGAAGAAGCGAGAATGGATGTTGGGTAGACAAATATCAGTGTCTGCCATACTGTATAATTAATGTTATGAATGATTCCAGCAGAATTTGGACAGGAAGGCAGGAAATGAAATCTGGGTGGACATTCAATATCATCTTGTCATTCCCATGGAGCAATTTCACTTCCTTTCATCTTTCCTCATGGTTCATTCAGATTTGAAAAAATTAATCCAGGTACACTTTTACTTTACAACATCCCCTGGGAGCCCAGATTTGGAGTCACTCTTCTTATAAAGAAAAAATGGTAGACTGTAAAAAGCAGTCTCTCTCAGCAGGAATGTAATATATATATATGTGAGGCTCTAGGAAAAAAAATACACAAATAAAGGCTATGTTCCTACCTTTTGCTTAACATATAAGATAATAATATCCTGTGGAGTTATCAGGAAGGTTTTCATTCATCCATAACTTGTTAAAATATTAGTTTTCTCATTCTGTCAGCTAGAATTTCCATTGTTTGATCTTTGCACTAAGATGGGTACATTTAAGGAATAAAGCAACTTTTCAGCTCTTCATGAGTAAGCCTAATTTAAAGCAAATTCAGTATTCAGTTATAAAAAAAGACATGCCACTTTTAAAATGTCAACTTCAAAAAACTGTCAACTAACACAAAATGACAATTTTTACACTTCGATTTTAGCCTCCGAATACCCTTGGAAACATTGGCATTGAAATGTATGGGATTGCTATTCAGGCACACTCAGAGGCTAAGGTAGATGTTGACGACTGGAAGTTAAGTTATGCATTTGAGAGTTATTTAGGACAAGCAGTGTTGTTTTCCTTTACTTGCCTCCAGAGACCAGTCTTTAATGTTGGTTTTGTGGCTCTAGGAGAAAATAATCCTTTTCTCTCCTGCACTCCAAGGCTCTGCTGCCTCATTTATAAAACATACAACAGTCCCCCTAGGTAATTCCACTTGTGAGCATATTAAATTTCATTCTGCATTTTTCTCCTTGTTGTTGTAAGGAAATAAAATTTAGAAATTAAAAATTTACAAGGCAGTGCTCGCTTCAGCAGCACATATACTAAAATTGGAACAATACAGAGAAGATTAACATGGCCCCTGCACTGGGATGACACGCAAATTTGTGAAGCGTTCCATGTTTAAAGAAATTTTTTTTACAAGGCCGACTGCAGTATGGCATACCGGAAAAGATCTTGCATTGGGAGACAGGACACAGCAATTCTTGTCCTGGATATGCTAACAGATCTGCTAAAGTTTAGGCAAGTCCCTTCACCTCTCTGGGTTTCTGTTTCCTCATCTGTAAAAATAAAAATGTATTAAAAAGCAGGGGGTGGGAGGGGAGCCTTTGAATGGCTGATCCCTAAAGTTCCTTGAAGCATTAATATGCTGTGATTTTAATAAAATTCAATTTATCAATTAGTTATTTTATGGGTCATATTTTAGTGTTATATCAGAAATCTTTTCATAATCCAAAGTCACAAAGTTTTCTGATGCTTTCCACTAGAAGTTTTATAGGTCCGTGATCTGTTTTGAGTTAATTTTTGTATATGGTGTGAGGTATAGATAATATTTCTCTCTTTTTTTTACATACAGATAGATATTCAATTTTTCCAGCATCATTTGTCAAAAAGACTATCCTCCACTCAATTGCTTTTACACCCTTTGTCAAAATCAGTTGTCAATGTATGAATGGGCCTACTTCTAGACTCTATGTTCTTTTCCATTGATCTATTTGTCTAGCTTTGTGTCAATAACACCCTGTCTTGATTATTGTAGCTTTAAAATAAGTCCTTAAAATTAAATAATGCAAGGGAAGCAGATGTGGCTCAAGCAGTTGGGTGCCTCTCTTCCACATGGGAGGTCCTGAGTTTGGTTCCCGGTGCCTCCTAAAAAGAAGACAAGCAGACACAGAGCACACAATGAACAGACAGAGAGATCAGACAGCAAGCGCAAACAATGAGGGGAGGGGAAGAAATAAATAAAATAAATCTCTTTTAAAAATTAGATAATGCAAGTCTTATACTTTGTTCTTTATTTTTCAGAGATGGTTGTCTATTGTTAGTGCTTTGCATTACAATATGAATTTTAGAATCATTTCATCAACTTCTATTTTAAAAAGACTGCTGTGATTTTGATTCAGATTACATTGAATCTATAGTTTAGGGAGGAATGACACTGTAGCAATAATGAGCCTTCAGACCCATGAACACAGCTTTTAGCTGTTCATTTATTTTTCTTTTAAACTTTCTCTCAGTAATGTTTTTAGTATATAGATCTTGAACATTTTTATATATTTTATGCTATTTTAGTTGGTATTGTTTTTTATTTCAATTTCTGATTGTTCATTGCTAATGTATGAGAATACAATTGATTTTTATATATTGGGCTTGTAGCCTGCAACTTTGCCAAACTCACTTATTCATTCTAGTAACTATTTTGTAGATTCTATCAAATTTTCTACATAGGTGATCATGCTGTCTGCAAATAACCGATTTTACTTCTTTCTTTCCAAACTGTATGCTTTTTATTTATTTATTTTCCTAATTGCACTGCCTAAAACTTCCAAGAAAATGTTAAATAGAAGTGATAAGAGTGGACATCGTTGTCTTGTTCCCTGATCGTAGGAAGGAAAGTATTCAGTCTTTCATCATTAAGTATGATTTTAACTGTACATTTTTTTTTTTTTTTTGTAAATGCTTTTTATCAGAGTAAGAGAATTGCCTTCTATTTCTAGTTTGCTGAGAGCTTTGATCAGGAATAGATGTTAGATTTTGCTAAATGCTTTTTCTGCATCTACTGAGATGATTATATGATTTTTTAGTTGCTTATTATGTTAAATTACATTGATAGGTACCTCAAATGTTAAACCAACCTCACGTTCCTGGGATAATCCGTGAAGATTCAGTTGGTTCCTGGCATTCTTGCTAGCAGGCATGGCATGGATGTGGGACGTTTCTGACAGATTAATGCAACAGTTCACAAGGCTGCAAGCCTACTTCCAGGTCAAGGAGGCATCTTCCTTTGGAAATGCTTGGCATTTGAGTTTGGGTCACCAGCACAGCCTCCAGGCACTTAGGTGTTAATTGTACAGAACTATTTTTACATCAACATGTAAAGCGCTAAGATTGACTTGAGAGGTCTCAGAAAAGAAGGAAAGTAGTTCTTATCTTCACCTAATAAAGACAGACCTTACCCACCTCACAATTTAATCATATGGTAATACTTGTTAAATGAAGAGAATCAATTATCTCTCTTTCCTGGATACTCAAATTGGAAGTCTCCACGGGACTTTAAAATTTTTGTTTCATGAAAGCGATTGGATGAGTGCTCAGTAGAATTTACCCCTTAGACCAAGCTAAGAGAGACTCTCGGGTCTGCAGTGCCTTATGGCTTGCTTGGGTGGCTAACCATGTGCTTCGCAACTGAAAAAGTCTGAGAATGGCTTGGCGATGAAGAGAGGACTGGGAAGGATATCTGGCCTGGGAGAGGATTAGGGAGGGAGATCTAGCTCTGTTGAACACTACTGCTTATATTAATAAGCATGGGCTAAGTTATGCAGCAATAACAAATAACCCCCAAATCTCAGAAACTAAACACAACGAAAGTTTATTTCTCCACTTACCACCCTGGGTCTATCCTGCTGCAACTGAGCTCCCTAAAGGCAAGCTTGGTGCACAGCACATGGTAGGCATGCAAAACCGTGGATTCGAATTGTATTGTCAATAATGGAGAGTTGTTAATGTACTTCAAGGTGTACCCTTTTTGAAGTAAATACTTCTTGATGATATATTGCCACAAAATGAAAAATTCGGGCACAGTTACTGGTCATCCTAGAATTGCTTTAAATAGTAATCTCTCTAATGCCTTCTGTTTTCACAAAACTTTTTAGTAACATGAGTATTATGTTAAGCTCAGGTATAGTTCTTTTCAGTATTATTCAAAGCACTTCTAATATAATACCTTGTTCATCTTCATAAGAATTCTGAAAGTTAAATGGGCTTTTTTGTCTTATTTCTAAGCATAGAGAAACCCACTTTCTTTTTTCTTCCTGGTGTTAAAAGTAATAGCCCATTGTGGAAAATACAATAAAGAGGAATCAACCAAACCCCCACCCTAGAGATAAACAAAATGTTAACATTCTAATTTTATTTTATACGCATCTTGCTACATAGCTGGAATTGTGCTATGTATTTAGTTTGTACCTTTTTTTCCCCTTAAGATTAAAACATACCTATTTTCCTTTTTCTTTTAAAAGACCTCTTCTTCCTTTAGTGACTGCATAATAATGCACCGTGTGGATTTATCATAAAATACCTTTCATGTATATCACACTATAAAGACATCTTTGTGAATAAATTTTGTAATTTTTCTTACTATCTCCTTTAAAATTGATTCCAAGAACTAGAGTTATTGGGTCAAAAGTTATGAGCATTTTTAAGTCTTTTGGCATATTTTTCTGGACCATTCTCCAGAAAAGTTGTACGAGGAGGGGCCAACTTTGCCTTTCAGTTTTTGATATACTTTCTAGCATTAAAGGTTTTAAAAATACTTACTTCTTTAATAGGTGAAAATGGTATGATTTTTATTTCCTGTTTCTTTGCCTACTAGTAAGGTTGAACCTTTTAAAAAAACATGTTAGTTATTTTTCACTCCTCTTTTGTGACTTGCTGCTTGTTTTCTTTGCTTAGTGATTCTTTTGATTGAGAAGCAACTCAAATAAAATAAGATTGGTTATTAAAAAAAAAAAAGTTTATTTCTCTTTTGTACAGAGTCTCTGTTGGTCCAGCAGTTCTTGAGGGCACATGTCCTTTGTGGAGTCACTGAGTTATCCAGGCTGTTTTAATCTTTTGGGCCTTCCATCTCAGCATGAGGCCTTCTCCATGACTGCCTCAGCTGAGGAAGAGTCTAGAGAATCATGCAGGGACTTTTTACTGTCTCAGCCTGGAAATGATGGGTGTCACTACATTGGCTAGAACTGGTCACATAGCCCTATCCAACTGCAAGGACACTGAGAAGTGCAGCCTTCCATGTATCAGAAGAGGAGAAGCAGATATTAGTGAATATAGTGATGTCTGGCACACTACTCGTAGCTCATCAGAGCCTCTTAGGGAAGAGTTCTGTGCCAGCTTTGCTGGGGTTCAGAATTTCTTTCCAGAGGGGCTCAGGGGCAGCCTTATGATTGAAGAGGTGATAAGGGACTTATCTTAAAGTTGCATTTGCACAGCAAGAAACAAGTATTTATATAGATTGTATGTTTATTTGGGGAATTTTGGGGAATTCTGATGGAGGCTATGAATGCGTTTACTCTCCCAATTCCCCCACCTACTGCTGCCTTGGCACTTACAGTGTGAGAACCCTTTAAAAGTGCTACAAAAGTAATGCAGTGAACCCATGCACATTTGGTAGCAGCCAGATCCCCAAATGAGCAGGCCGCCAGTGGGCTGCCAGGGGCAGGGAGGCTTGGGATAGTGCTGGCAAGCACCCATGAGACACTAGCTCCCCTTGACTTGGTGTCTCACCCTGGGCTGATATGCTGCTCTAACCTGTTTCCTACAAACAGCAGCAGCTTCCAAACCTTGCACCACAGGAATTTGTCTCCTCAGAAAACGCAACCAGAAAAGCAAAATCACTAGATTAGATTATATCTGCAACTCGTGGAGTCCGTCTCCTATTAGGAGTGAGGCTGTGCATTTATGTCTGAAAGAGCAAGGAGTGAGGAGTAAGTATGTGTGCTCTTTCCTCAGTAGGGGTGTTAAGCAGCCAACCCAGTCAATGAGCTAGAAGAAGGGCAGACAGGAAGATGTGCAATCAAGTGACTCACAGCCCCTCCACACTGGGAGGCTCTTATTAGAAATCATATCACACAGACGAGAGTTTTATCATCTGAAACAACCACACTGGTGCTTCAGGTGGCATTGGTAGTCATGCTCTGACTTGCCAAATAGGATAACCAGAAATTGGGGTTGTGCTTTGTGTCTTCTCAAGGCTCAGGCCTGGACTTCAGGGTTGAAGCAGAGAGAGTGGTTGACTGAGACCAGATCCCAAAGAACTTTGTTGGCCAGGAAAGGTTGTTCTTGATAATTATTTTAAACAGATTTCTTGTAAGGTTGCTCTTGATAATTATTTTTAAAAGATTTCCCCAGCACAAAATGTTAAGAAATAAAGAGAAAGAGACTCCTCTTGTCGTTTCTCTTAGGCCTTATAGCTAGTTAAGAATGGCCTCATGATTACAGAAATATAACTCTGAAAATTAAATATCTACTGCTGCACAGAAATAAAATGTCAAGAATTACATTACAAAAATATCCTATTTTCTCGGCTCGCAGATCTATTTTTAAACCTGCATTTCTGAAAATATCAGCATTTCTGAAATCTGATTGTAGCCTCACAACTGATGTAACACACACACACACAAAAAAAAACCCAGGATATCAAGAACCCTGATTTTTTATGTGCCTTGAAATTATAATGTAAATGAGCTAAGACTCTCAATGTCTGTAAAGTGAGCCATATGCATTTATTATTTCCATTAAGTATGTGATCTCCCAAGTATTTATATAGTTTAGGACACAGACATGTCAATACAACATTAGTACTGAGGCAGCAATTAGTTCTAAGACAACTAGTCAGAGCTACAGGTTTTTTTTGAAGGTTTTCTTTCACAGGAGATAGAAAAATTTCTCCAGTCTTTAGAATCTTGCAAGTCTTCTTTATTCAAGTTATACCTCCAAGAACAGACTGGTACAGCTTCACACAAATCTCTGTGTTGCACAGGAAAACCAGCTAAGTGTGCTTGAGAGGGTTCCCAATCTAAAATCTTAACAATACAGTTCTTCTAACTGATTTGTAGCATAGCTCGTCCTTTCCCACCAAAGCTTCAGGAGACACAGATTTTTCCATCTTTTTATGAGCCTCTTTTTGTTCGTTTTGAGGACTTGCTTTTTTTTTTTTTTTTGGTTTTAAATTTTTATTGTGGGAACATATATACAACTCAAGATTTCCCATTCTAGCCACTTCCAAGGGTACAATTCAGTTTCCTTCATTAAATTCACAATGTTGTGTTCACATCACCATCATCCATTACCAAAACTTTTTCATCACCCAAACAAAAACTCTGTACCCAGTAAGCATTTTTAAAAGAGCCATGTTCTGGAATTTCCTTAGTTAGTTTTCAAAACAAGAGTCAGGCCTGTAAAGCTCAATTTTATTGGGGGAAAAAAGGATGAAAAGAATTTTATTTACAGACAATGAAATAAGGAACATGTGGCACTACACATCCATAGTACTTTCAACCAATGAGCAAAACCCCCAAAAGCACAAGAACTGGTTGTATAAAACATGAGGCAAAGTGCTATGAAACAAAAAATATTTCAAAAGAATATTTCGACTGAATGTGAGGAAGATTTAAATGCAAACTTTGATCATGGCACCAAAGGAAAAAATAGTGAATGAATGTATGTCTGTGTGTGTGTATAATTAACACTTAGGGAAAAAAGGGGCTTCATTTAACTTATTTTCCTCAAAAAACTGTTAAGAAACCAATGATGCATCTTCAATTGATGGAGTCTTGGAATTGAGGGAATATAGTACTTCTGTCGTCGAGGTACACTGTGTTAGCATACTGGTTTGGGCTCTAAAATTGTGTTGCCAGTTCTCAAGTTAGTCAAAGGAAAATAATCAGCATTGTGGAGTGAGTTACTACACAGTATCTCATGGGAACACAGGCTCAGGTACCACAGAAACTTTCAGCAAATGACTGCTTTCTTACTTACACAGCACAGAGGGGCCAAAAGAGCAGGGGAAGAGATCTCATCATGGCTGGTCTCCCCAGGAGGCCAATCTGCTCTGATCGGGGTCAGTGGATGGTAGCTGCGAATGCCCCACTTTGTATAAGGGGAGAGACCCTGTGCTGTTTGAGTGTGGGTTATTTATCCACCTCAGGTGGAGGGGCCTTGCCACTGAGAATTCCTGCCCTGATAAGCATCTGGGGCTGTTTGTTCCCGGTTTCAGGGTCTAAGATCTGGTTGGGCCTTTTCATTAGACCTAATATCTCCCCCAGGTTGTGGAATGGAAACAGTATAACAGAAGGCAGGAATGGGGGGTGGGGAGCGGGAGACAGGGAGTAGGGGGCAGAGCAGTAGGCAAGGGCTGGGACGTGGCCGCCGAGTGTGTGGCCAAGACTTCCTCAGCAAATATGGCCTGAAGAAATTTTGTAGAACAGAGAAATATTTATCCTAAACATTAAGACAATCATTTATTTTACTAGAATTATCTCAGGGCAAGGCATGGACTTCAAGTAAATGGTGCTCTAGGATCTCAGAGTGTAAAAGGCCTATGAAGGATTCTCTTTCTAATTCAGGTATCCCTCTACGACGCCCCTGAGTGGTTTAATAGAGTTTACATAGATATTAATTGTTGGTAAATTTCTTAAAAGAGTATGAATGGCAAGTTTCCATTTCAGCTCAGAAAGAAGTATTGAGGCCCAAGCCTTCTGCATCATTTAGGGTTAGGCTTGACTGATTGAGAGGCTGAGTTGGGGATTGCTGGCAAGCCACCCCGGAAGGCTACAGACTTCCCAGAAAGCATGATCCTGCTGAAACCTTAATTTTAGATGTCTGGCCTCCAAAACTGTGAGACAGTAAATTCCTGTTGTGCAAGCCAACCAATCTTTAGTACTTATTATATCAGCCCTGTCAAAGTGAGAAAAGCAGGGAATAAAAAAAAAGATACTTACGTGTTAGTGATATTTAGCTTAAATATTTCTTTTACCTTCTAACTATCAAATATACTCATTCACTACTTTCTTTGGGTACAAGGCTGCTAACTGGAGTCTTGCATTCTTTAAGTGGATATCACTTAAAGCTTTTTAAAAGAGACACAGAAACTTAAATAATATATACACTTGTACATAATCCTGTAAATTTTTATAATCCCCCCAACCTCTTTTAATTGTCTCATTCACACCTAATTCTACAGCATATTTTTAATGATTTGCCTTTTTTGAGTTTTTCCTAAACATTTAACTTAGCTTTCATAGAAACAACTCCCTTTCACACTGACATTTTTCCAATTTAAGTGATATTTCTAAGATAGATATTAAAATGTGACATTTCCATTGTCTCAGTTTTGCCTCAGACCCCAAAACTGAGAACACCCACACATTCTAAAAAAAAAACCCAGATCATCCTTGCAGGACTTGCTACAGGGTGTGGCCAAAATTTTTCACCATTCCATAGCTCATCTCCAACTTTTGGGCTACATTAGAGAAAGAAAGAACAATTGAAGATTGAGAGAAGGAATTTCTTTAAAGTTGGACTTGGTGAGATCTTCAAGTGAACCACAAGCAGAGCCTGATGAGGGTCTCTGGAGTCAGAGATCACCGAGACTGGAGGCTGGATTTGTGCCTAATAAAAGTTTAGAGGCAAGGGAAGCTGATGTGGCTCAACTGATTGGGGCTCCCGTCTACCATATGGGAGGCCCAGGGTTGGATTCCCAGGGCTTCCTGGTGAAAAGCAAGCTGGCTCGTGTGGTGAGTTGGCCCACATGGAGAGCTGGCGCAGCAAGATGACGCAACAAAAAGAGACACGGAAGAAAGACAATAAGAGACGTAGCAGAGCAGGGAGCTGAGGTGTTGAAAGAGATTGAGCAGCCTCTCTCCACTCCGGAAGGTGCCAGGATCAGTTCCGGGTGCCGCCTAAAGAGAAGACAAGCAGACACAGAAGAACACACAGAGAGCAGACAGTGAGTGCAAAAAAAATGGGGGGGGGAATGCGGGGGAGAATAAATAAATAAATCTTAAAAAAAAAAAAAAAGTTTAAAGGCAAGAACCTGCTCCTGAGACAGTGCTACAGTGAGAACTACCTTCTATCCTACTGCCTGGAATGCAGATATGATAGCTGGTGCTCTGGCCTCAATCTTGGACCTTGAAAGATTTGAAAGTTGCATGTTATGGAATCTGCCTGAGCGAACATGCAATAGCAGGGAGGAAAATTCAGCATAGCACATTTGAAAGTCATTGGTGAGAAAGAATAAAGTTGGTGTTTTTCAGTTTTTTCACCAAAACTTCTTACTCAATACATTGAACACATATTTAATAAAATTATGTAATTTTAGCACTTAGTGCAACAGGCATAAACAGCTTGGGAAAATAGACCCAACTGACTCCAAGTAAGCACAAATTTAAATTAGTAGGACTAGAAGAGTTTATGTGTTGTAGAGAGCATCAAGGATGTTCATCAACATGTTTTACAGAAACAATAGAGAACATCTGGTAAGTAGCTTAAGTGGAGGTCTGTGAATTTTACTACTCCCTCTTTAGGACACCCACCTTTATAAGAATAAAGTCCACTTAACAGTAACACAATTTTTTAAAAAGTCAACCATATAAGTAATGGTACATCAATACAATAAAATGGTAGCACTTCTCAAAGGACTTATTAGATCATCTAAAGTATTAAAGTAATACTTTCTCAATTATCCTCTTCTTTTGGATATTTGAAATTTTCCATAGTAAAAAGATTTTTTTAAAGTTGCCTATTGCAGTAGTTATTAACTCCTCTTGGGTCACTAACTCCTCCAAGAATTTGATGAAAGCTGTGAGTCCTCTCCATGAAAAATTTAGGTAGGCCTATTCACAAAAATCTTGCATACAGTTTCAGGGTATTCATGGAATCCTTGAAGATCATCCATAGATCCCATAAGAATCTCTGGTTCTAGTCCATCCTCTTCAGTTTACAAATAGGAAACTAATTCCAATAAGATGAGATGATTTGTCAAAGGTCAGAGAAGTAGTCAATGGCTCCCAAGCTGCCACCTGCCTCTTTCACAATACATTCACACACTCTTCTTAAATCAGAAGTGAGGGGTCACTGCCTCCACATGAATGATATAATTTCTTCCATTGCTAGAATCACAATAAGTCTGTAATAGAATATCAGTAAGTCTGCTTTAGTCCATAGTTCATTCCCCAATTCTGCAGATTCTGGGATGGTGTTGCCCACTCCACCTCTAATTGAGAGGAGGCTTTGATCCCATGGGGCAGATGAATGGGACTCTCTTGCTTGTAGTTGTAGACTCTCTCAGTTCCTTGGGCTGGTCATTGTCTATCATCATCTCCTTGTTAGTTGTCCTGGGTGAGTCCAATGAACTGGAGAGTAGGTATTGCAACTCTGTTGAATTTCAGAACATGGACAGTCCAGAGATTAAAGTCTCTTGGACATATATATATACCTATTCTAGTACCAACTATAGGTTCAAATAAAAGGGACAGAAGAGGCCTGTGTAGAGAAATCACATCTGAGTCCAACTCTGTCACACTCGGGAGCACAAACTCCAAAGTAAGGCCCACTGGCAAGGCACACAAACTACATCATTCATATGGAGGCAGTGGCCACTAGAGGTTCTGAGGGCAGGGAAAGGGAAATATAGGTGAAATATGGGGGCATTTTGGGGACTTGGGAATTTTCCTGAATGACATTACAATGACAGATACGGGCCATTACACATCTTGCCATAACCTACAAAATTGGGTGGGAGGGAGTGTAAACTACAATGTAAACTATAATCCATGCTTAGTGGCAATGCTCTAAAATGTTTTCATCAATTGTAATAAATGTACAACACTAATGAAAGATGTTGCTAATGTGGGAAAATGTGGGAGGTATAGGAAGTGGGGCATATGGGAATCCCCTATATTTTTATGTAACATTTATGTAATCTAAATACCTCTTCTAAAATAAGATAAAATAAAAAATATATTAAAAAAAAAAAAAAAGAAGTGAGGGGGAAATTCCAGAATGGATCTCAGCATAGGGAGTAACCGCTAAAGGAGCTGCCAAGTGTTTTATCTGTCTGCCCTTCCTAACTCCCTAATAACTATAATGAAGCCTCCCCACACCCAGTCACCCAGGTGTGAAACACTGGAGCCCTCTTTTATACTCCTTCTACTTCCTCACTCTCCACAGCCAACCAGTTACCAAATCCTGTTACTCTACTCTACATTGTCCTCACCTTTGACCCTCCTTGCCTTTCTTCCCATCATCCCTCAGAACAGGTCACCTGCCCCGTGGCAACTACCTCCTAAGTAGCCTCTCAGGCCTCAACCAGTCCTCGTACAATCGTTACCTTAATCCCCCAAGGCACCCTGCTCAAAAAACTACCTATGGCCCTTTTCCAAACTAAAACCACTGAAGCCCAGAGAAATGACCTAAGCCATGGCTGCACAGCTAATAAATAGAACCCTGGAATCCTGGAGCTCTGAAACCCAGGCCTTTGATTTCAAATTCAGTGCCCTTAAATGGTAGACTCTGGGTGGGCTGCATCAGAATCAAAGTGGGGGTTTGGTGAAAATTCATATTCTTGGGACCCTTCCCCAGATGATTAAGTCAGAATCTCCAGGGGATCTGTATTTTCAACAAGCTCCAAAGATAATTCCAAGGATCAAAGTTTGGGAACGACTTCTTTATGCAGCCCTATAGGTTTTTATCAATTTATTGGTTATATAATAAGGCTTGACTTAGACATTATTGGTACTTCGATTTACTTGTGTACATTGTTTCACAGAATAAATTCAGGTTGTTTGCATTATGGCTGCCAACTCTGAAGGCCATAATGTGATTACAGTGGCTGGTGTTTATTTGTTTGAAAGGCTGGTGACATGGACTATGATTGCTTGATAATATTCTATCTTCTTTCAATTGTACTTAGCAAGAAGATAAAGCTATGACTAATGTTTCATCACCACCTCTGCAGAGCTTCGTCACTACAACTACCCGTGTGAATCAGAGCAGACGTCTCTGAATCTCTTTCGGATGAGGTTTTCATATGCTAGAATCGTCTTTCTCTTTTTTCTCCAATGTTCAAACCATTGCTGGGCCCTACATACTGAAGCCAAACTTGAAGCAGATACGTACATCCTATGCATATATCTATTGACCATGAATTTCAGACATAAAAAACTCAAGGTTTCAGGGGAGGCTCAAGGATTTCAGGAAGGCTAAGATATGAAATGTGCGGGCAAACTCAGAATGGGTATAAGCTAAAAAGGACATATGCCAATGGTCTGCAGCTCTCTGCTTGAGAACAAATGCCCCCAGAGATATTTGGTACATGTAGGCTCTCAAGGCAGGTTGGTTGATCCCGGCAGTACTGAACTACCAGTTTTTTTCAGATAAACTCTCTCGATTTCCTAGGCACTCTGCCCAACCTGTCCTTATAGCTAGAATATAAGGCTCTCTGTGATTAGAGTACAGGACTGAAGGACCTGCTTCTGCCAACAGAGAATTCAGTTAAAATCAATTAAACAATCAGTGGAGTGGGTGTAGCTTAGTGTTTGAGTGTCTGCTTTGCATGTACAAGGTCCTGGGTTCAATCCTTGGTACCTCCTTAAAAAAAAAAAAAAAATCAACTGACAAAGGTGCTCTTTAGGGTGATGGAAATGTTCTATATTTTCACTGAGGAGGTGATATACTGGAACCCTAGTCAATCCTTAACAAGAATGAGGTAGCTCTATATGCGCTGACATAATAAGATCTATGAGATATATCATCATGGGCACAAAGCTAATTGCAGCAAATTAAGATCAAAGTTTTGTGAACAAAATATTAACATTTTTATTACATATAAACAAGGCAAAATATGGAAGAATATATCAAATATTAATAATGATTATTTCAGGGGGGTGTACAGTATATATTTCTATATCATTTGAACTTTTTCAACAAGCCCACATTCCTTTGAAAACCATAAAAGCAATTTTTAAATCTCCAGCTGAAAGATTAGAGTTGACCTCTTAGTGGAGTTGGCATTTCATGATATCAAAAACTCTGATCTGAGGGGAGCAGATGTAGCTCAAGTGGTTGCACACTTGCTTCCCACAGGTAAGGTCCTGGGTTCGAGCTCCGATACCTCCTGAAAAAAAAACAAGCAAACAAATTAAAAAAACACCTCAGGGGAGCTGGTGTAGCTCAGTGGTTGAGCTCCAGCTTCCCACATACAAGGTCTGGGGTTCAATCCCTGACCCTGATACCTAAAAAAAAAAAACAAAAAAAAAACTCTAAGCTATAAGAAATCTTAAAAAGTCATCTAGTTTGGTGGTTTCCAAATGCTAGTTTGTATTCTAATTGCTTCAGAAGCACCTGGGAAACTTTTTTTTTTTAAGATTTATTTATTCTCCCCCCCCATTGGTTTGCGCTCGCTGTCTGCTCTCTGTGTGTTCTTCCTTGTCTGCTTATCTTTTCTTTAGGTGGCACTGGGAACCAATCCTGGGGCTTTCTGGAGTGGTAGAGAGGCGCTCAATCTTTTGCGCCACCTCAGCTCCCTGGTCTGCTGTGTCTCTTATTGTCTCTCCTCTGTGTCTCTTTTTGTTGCATCATCTTGCTGCATCAGCTCTCCATGCAGGCCAGCACTCCTGGACAGGCCAGCACTCCGCATATGCCAACTCTCTGCTTGGGCCCGTTCTCGGCACAGGCCAGCTTTCTTTCACCAGAAGGCCCCAGGAATCGAACCCTAGACCTCCTGTGTGGTACATGGGAGCCCAATTGCGTGAGCCACATCTGTTTCCTGGAAACGTTTTTAAAAAATCAAATTCCCGGGCTAATTTCCCATAGATTCTGATTCAGAATTTCTGGGGTGAGGCCAAGAAGCCTATATATTTTTAAACAGTTTTCAGGTGACTCTGCAATAACATTCCTCGAGGAGCTCTAATGCAATTCCCTTCAGCAAGAAGATGTTCAATACACCCATGTGAACCTTCTGGAGAGAAGAGTCCATGTTTCATTGCTCAGATGTAGGTGGGACTCTCCTATCCCTGCAAGATCTAGGTAAGATTGGTTCAAACCCTCACAATTTCACAGCATGTTGAAGTTCAAAGCCTTCCCCCAGACATTTGCAAATTCAAAGAGGGCCAGAAGGGGAGGGAGGTGCGGGAACCAGGTACTTGATATTGTAATGGGAGGTGGGAGCTCCATCTCAGACTCTTGGCTGCTCTGCTTACACATACTACCTCAGTCTTGAACCTCCTCTACCTATTCCTGAAATTCAGCTGCTTCTTTGGTTTGTAGACTTCTTTATTTTTTTTTTTTTTAATTTATTTTTATTGTGGGTAAAAAATCAAAATTCTCAAAATACATACAAACATTTGAAAAATGATATATAAATATATATGCATATATGTGTATTTGCTTACAAAATGTTATTTATATATATATATACATATATTTTAAGAGGTGCTTAGATTACCCAAAATATTACACGGAACCCACTGGGATTCCCATGTTGCCCACCTCCCACACCTCCCACCACATCCCACACAAACATCTCCCACAAGTGTGGCCCACCACCCTCAATGAACTTACACATCTTGGAGCCTTGCCACCAACCATAGACCACAGTTCACACTGTAGACCACACTCTCTCCCACTCAGTTCTGAGTGGTGTGTGCTGATTTAAAATGGCCTACATCCGTTGCCACAACAGTACTCAGGACAACCTCCAACTCCCAAAGAAGCCCCTGTATTTCAACCGCTCATCCCCTCCCTACCCCAAAAGTGTCAAGTGGCCACTGGCTCCACCTCATTGTTATAATTTCTTGCATTGCTAGAATCACCATATGTGATAAAAAGGCATTCACACCAAGCGTTTGTGTTGGGTGAGGTGGGGTGAGGGTGAGCAGGCAGTAGGGGTTTCAGATGGTGGTCAGCATTCAGAGCACAGCCAACACCTGCAAATTAACGCTTTCATTACCACGTTCCCCTCCCAGACTCTGCTCCAGCCATGTGGCTTTCCTATTCCCCCCAAAAGCTCTCCCCTATACTCCCAAGGCTTGTTCCCTCACCTCCTTCAGTTTCTTGCTAAATGTCATTTCCTCAGAAAGGCCTTCCCTGACCACCCAATCGCTCAATCACTTTCATCGGCTTTATTTTTCTTCATGGCACTTACTGTGAGCTAAAATTTTGTACATTTATTTGTGTTTTGGGCATTGTCCATCTCCCCACTGGAAGGTACATACCATAAGAGTAGACATTTTGTATGCTTTATCCACTGCCCTGTCCCCAGTGGCTATGACAGTGCCTAGCACAGAGTCAATACTCGAAAAGGATGTACTGGGAAACAGATGTGGCTTAAGCGATTGGGCTCCCATCTATCACATTGGAGGTCCAGGGTTCAATTCCCAGGGCCTCCTGGTGAAAAGCAAGCTGACCTCCACAGTGAGCTGGCCGGAGTGGAGAGCTGGCCCATGCAGAATGCTGGCCCGTGTGGAGAGCTGGTGCAGCAAGATGATACAACAAAAAGAAATACAGAGGAGAGACAATAAGAGATGCAGCAGACCAGGGAGCTGAGGTGGCACAAGAGATTGAGCACCTCTCTCCCACTCTGGAAGGTTCCAGGATTGGTTCCCAGTGCCACCTAAAGAGAAGACAAGCAGACACAGAAGAACACACAGACAGTGAGTGCAAAACATTGGGGGGAAGGGAGTAAATAAATAAATAAATCTTTTAAAAAAGAAAGAAAGAAAAGGATGTATTGAAGGAAGGAGGGAGTTGTTTCTGTTCTCTCAAATCCTTTCGGTCCACCCCATATCTGTCTCTCTAGCTTCCCACTTCTTGCTGGCTTCTCTCTTTTCTGCTCACTCTTTCCCTCTCAAGAACACAACAAATTCTTCTCCTTGTCTCTTGCATATATCTTCTCCTCACCTCCTCTAATCCTTTGAAGTTTCACAATATTCCCACCTCAGTAATCTCTACAACACACAATACATTTATCAAGGCAATTTCCTCAATCATAGACAATTTTCTCCATGAAAGAAATTCTGTGCCAGAGATAAAGAAATAATGTTTCTATTAATTCAAAACCCCCTTCTCCTAACTGCCATTCAGTGCCCTTAGTGTGACCCTCAGGAAGAGAAGAGAACTTGTCCGTGGTCTTTTTCAAATGGAAGTTTCTGGTTATATGGTTCTTCAGACAACATGGTTTCTAGAACTTTTCTTCATTCTCTGGATACTCTTTACCTGGGATCCCTCCACCTTTCAGTGCCCTCCTTAGAGTGCCAAACACACGTGTGAATACACTACAGATGTGGCTTAGCCCATTCAGAGAACAGTGAGATTCTTACTTCCTATAAGCTAGCTATAATATTCCTATTAAGCCAAAACTGCATCACTCTTTTCTCTGCCCTGGGTTCTAGACTGTTGAAATTTTATCAACATGCATACTTTTGCCAGGGATTAAACCATGGGTCAGGTAAAGTTGTAGTCAATTCTTATATTTTTCTCAGATTGCTGTAGCTGCAATTCTATCATCAGTTCCCAGATATGGCCCTCTGGGAAATTCAGGCTTTATTTTCCAGATCCAGCAGTTATCCTGTCCTCTAGAGATATGTCATATTCTTAGAGGAAGCTAAAATGCCAAAAAAAAAAAAAAAAATCCTCTGTATGATTAAACTTTCCAAATGAAACTTTTACTAAGCACACATATGAAGTGTGTTAGCAACTGTTTTCAATAATTTAATCTGGAAATATACCATTCTCCCAAAGTCACCTGCTCCTTTCTGGATCAGGCTCCCTTCTCCATTTCTTCCTTGAGACAAGTCTGAGATGCCTAACATTACACTGACTTTGTTTAGGAGTTATTGTAGTTAAGTATTAATGGCTCATTTGAACGGACATCTATTGAATGGAAGGCTATTTGGAGGAGAAAAAAAAAAAAACTGGATTCATATATCTTTCTGGGACATGGCCATTGGAGGCCAAACCGAGGTGGCTGTTGGCTCAGCACCTTCCCTCCTGCTCATTCAAACCTGGCCAGGGCCAACTGATCCAGGAGTGGAAAACACTGACCCAGACTGGTCCAGTCAGGGAGAATTTGGATGGAATACACAGAAGGCAGGTGGGGTGGAGATATCTAATGTCAGCCTACAGAAGAGTCCAGGACTACTTTCTGTTGCCCCGAGTCATGCCCTTCCCCTAGTCCTGCCCTTTCTACTAGTCATAATCCTTCCCAGAAACCCATTTTTTATTATGTTGGCCAGAGGAGAGCCATCATCTGTGTCTCCAGTGGGTTGTCATAAGATCTATTACTAACTGTGTGCGCCTCGTCATTTTGGTCAGGGCCTTGGACCAAACATTAAAAGCCCATGCTTCACATGGGAATCTCACTGCACTGCGGGTTCTGATACCGCTAGCCTGGGGTGGGACCTGAGTTCTGCGTTTCTAACAGGCCTCCAGGTGATACCTGTGCTGCTGGTCTACACGATGCACTTTGAGTGGTGAGGCCTTGCGCTTGTCAAACCTGCAGCTGCTAAAAAGTCTGGATGGAAAGCTAATATGGGGAAACTGAATCTAGACATTTACACCTTAAATTAAAGTTACTGTAGAATAGGCAGGATTAGTAATAATAATACTTAGTACATACTAGGCACTGGACCACGTACTTCTATATGCTCAAGGAGTCATCCCGACAGCACATGAGATAGATATTCTTATCGCCTATTTTGGAAGTTAGTCAAGTAAGGCTTGGTGTGTGCCCAAGGTCACCTGGAGGCAACCGAGCCAGCGCTGGGGGTGCTGCGTGCTTTGCACATGCTCCAGACATTTGGGGAAAGCCCTTCTGCCTTGGGTAGAGGTTGGATTAGATGACCTCCAGCCTCCCGCCACCTCCCCACCTAACAGGAGTCTAGCCTTTCTAAACCAATTCCTCTGTTTCTCCTTCCCTCTGATGCTGAGATGGAGAAAATGGACCTCACAGAGACACTTGGGGTTAGAAGGAGAGAAAGGCATTCTGGAGGTCATCCACACAGACGTTCATTAATCAAGTCTTCCAGGAACTCTGACCAATTCTTCCAGAATTAGAAGCCAACTTCCCCACTTCCTCCCAAGGATCTGCCTGAATGACATTTCTCTTCCTTGAGCATGGGGTGAAATGGCAGGTTCACCTGGAGCAAACCTCTCTGGACCCCAGCTATGGATTGGGCTTTCCACCCACCTTGTGGAAATGCAAATCCAAATAAGGTTTTCAATCAATAAACGGAGAAGCCTCTATCAAGAATGATGTGGATTTCTCTTTTTTAGAGTTAGAGGGATCCTCTAGAAAGCCTCTAGATGACACCTCTGATTAGAAATCAAAAACTTTGTGATTCTGAGAAAAAAGTGTCAGCTTTGCAGAAATTACTATTACAAGGCTCAATTCTCCATCCTTATAAGGTGCTTTGTGAAGAGACAGCAAATGCACACATCAGAAATTATTCCTTTGGGTTAATTAGAAAGGCAGAAAAAAGATAATAACAAATTAAAAGAAATAAATGAAAAAAATACAAAAAATAAAATAAAAGTAGAAATGAAGCTTTCAATAAATATCCTCCTCCCCAAAAAACTTTCAGAGAAATGAGTTTCCTTAGATGTCATTGGAAATGGTATCTGAAAACTATATCTAATGAGGCAGAGTTTTACAGTAACTTTATTATTAACAAGGTTTAGTGACTAATATTTAAGTAATAAGAGAATAAATGGGTTACCATAACTGTTATTCTTCTGTTGTTGTGTAATGCCAGCAGGGAGCTTTGTACCAGAAAACTATGCATAATCACATTTCTCAAGCAGAGAATTTTGCAGCCAAGATAAGGCAGAAAAGACAGAAATAGCAGGTATAATCTGTGGAATTCTGTTAACTGATTACACTGAAATTACTCCTCATAGACTAATTTTATTTTATTTTTTTATTTTTATTTTGATGGATTGATTTGTTTGCAAAGAAGTTTGGGTAAACTTTGTCCTGAACATGGTCTATTATTACCATCTCTGCCTTGTGATCAGTAATTTTCCTGGAATTGCCGTTGCGACACAGGCCAAAGGAAATGAGAAGCTGCCAGGGTCTTGTTCTCTCTCTTTGCCAAGTCAGCCGCCACCACAACTTCAATTGACTTCCAGGAATGCAGAAGCCGTGAACACCTGCCTCCTTGGAATCCGTGTGCTGGACAGGCACATGTGGCTGCTGCAGGGGCTGTGTTCCCTCTGGGACCATGGACTTTCCAAGAGTAGAGCCCAAAGTTGGTGTTTCCAAGGCCTCCCACTGCCCTTAAGATAAAGACTGAGTCCTTGGCTTGGCCTCCAAGGCCCGGCTGTGATCGGCCTCCTGCTCCACAGGCCTGCTCCAGCCTCAGGTCTGCTATCAGCCCGGGGGGGGGGGGCACGCACCCTTCCTGACTCAGGGTCTCTTCCCAAGCTGTTCTCCTCCCCTCTCCTTGTCCCATGGTTAAGTCCCACCTTCCTTTAGATACCACCTCGTTTGTCACTGACTCAGGGAAGTCCTTCCTGAATTCCCCAAGCAGGGCAATTTGTCCCTTTACGCATTCTCATGATCTTGTTCCTCTGTGTTCTGGCTCTTGGCCCAGCTGCAATTGAACAAGACAGGTAATTACTCCACCCTGTAAACCACTCCATAAGAGCAGGGGTCCCTGCAGGTTTTGCTCTCTACTGTGTCCCCAGGGTTTTGGGTCACATTATAGGTGCTCAGTGACAAATATTTGTTGAATGAATGATTGAAAGAATGAATGGCAGGGGGGAGGAAGGTGGTGATCTCAGGGCCATTCCCAGAACCAGGGTGGGCAATGATCATCAGGAGTTCCAAAACCTTGTGCTTTTGCACTCGTCTCAGTCCTATGCATACACACTAGCTGTGGAGGTAATGACAGGAGAGGACACTGCATTGCAAACCCGTGTCCCTTAATGACTGTACAACCTTGGGCAAGTTACTTCTGCTTCCTCAGTTTTTTCATCTGTACAGGGGTCATTCACCCTACCTCCTGTGAGAATGCATGATATAGTGTAGAAACATGTCTGACTTATAGTAAGTGCACAATAAATATTAGCTGATGTTATCATTATAAGAAAGATCCTTAATCCTCAAAACCCTCCTTGTCCTGGGTCACTATAAATTATGTATATACATGGAATTAACTAACAGCATGATGCTTTTCGAGCATGGCCTAAAATCTTACCATAAGGCTGTTTGGGGTATCAATCATTCTTTGGGAATTAGTGAGGAGTAAGGTGGAAGAAAGAAAATAATTTACACAGTAGTCACATGAAAAGGACATTTGAACTTGGGTTAAAAAGTGAAGAAGATAAGTTAACAACATCTCCAAGGTTGAAGAAGCAGTTGTGAGATGACCTGCTGAAGTACTTCTAAATCTTCTGGCTCCTCACATCAGCTACTGTCCATTTTCCTGGGGCTCTTAGCCCTTGAGGAAGCCAGGATCCAGGCCACCTCCCTGCCCTCTAACTGATCTTGTCTCTACGGGGATCTTGCTCAGCACTCGCAGAAGGATGGTCAGGTCAGCTGAAGAGCCAGGCTGTCGGACAATCCCTGAATTCTTATTTGATCTCCATTTGGGCCTATTCCCAGCCTGAGGTTCCCTAGCTGGGGGTGCCAGCTGCTCGCTGGCAGGGGAAAGTGGCAGCTTCCTGGGTTCTCACCTTGTCCCGGCTGATAATGGGCTGCTGAGGAGCATATGTCCTGAGCCCCCTGGAATGGCTCCATCCTTGGACCTAGATGGTTTTGTTGCTAATTTTTTACTTTCAGCTAGGGGGAGGGGACTGTACTGAACACAGCCAATGACAGAAATAGAAGTCATTTATTCTGGTAAGCAGACAGGATTCTAGCCCCATATTTGTGCAAGCATAAACAGGACTGGCATGATATAACGAGATGCTAGGATGGAAAAAATAGCCAAATAGGGCTATTATAGGGATAGCTGCCTTAGGCTCAAAATGCTGACTTGCCCCAAAATAGGGCCCCATTTTAGTTCAGGCTAAATTGAAAATATTCCAAAGAAGAATATTTTATTATAATGTCTCACATTTATCGAGCAGCTCCATTTACATGGATTATCTGACATAATCTTCACAACAAGCCTATGACCATAATCATTTTATGGGAGATGGAGGCACAGGGTGTTTAAGTGACTTGACAGAGGTCACACAGCAGGCAGTGGAGGAGCCAGGATGGAAAGCCCACTCTCTTTACCACCACCCTATCAAACACTTCTACAATAGTCATCCATTTATCCTCCAAAGTGTTATGCCAAATGGTGGGCAGAAAATAAAACCTAATCAGATTTAATTATACCCTTGAAGACTATATAACAGTGATTTCAGTGGTGGATAAAGATTGTGGTTAATAGGATAAATACAAGAATGTTCTTTTACAAAGTATTAAAGAATATGGCGATGCACAGGAAAATCATAATGAATGTAATTTATGGACAGTAGTTAACAGTAATATTGTAATATTCTTGCAGCAATTGCAAAGAAGATAGTATATCAATTCTAGGGGACAACTATAAGGAAGCATAAGGGGGTATGGAATTTTTCCTTTTGGAGTAATAAAAACATTCTCAAATTGACTGAGGTGATGACAGCACAACTTTCTGAAGAAAATGAGGAGAGCCACTAAGTGTACACTTTGAATGGATGGTACAAAGCATGGGACTGTATAACACAGGGAAACCTATGATAGAAGATGGACTATGGTGAACAGACCAAATATGAGAACATTCTCTTGTGAACTATAACATATATATAATACTAATACAAGATGTTAATAATTGGTTGGGTTGGAAGAAAAATACACCAAATGTAAGATATGGGCTGTAGTTAGTGGTAATATTTTGATGATGCTTTTTCATAGTTTGTAACAAATGTTTCATAGCAATGCAAGATTTTGGTGGTGGGGTGATGTATGGGAGCCCCGTATGATAATATGCCTGTTTGTTTTGTAAGTTCACAACTTTTACTATACACTTATTGTTTACGCAAGTTCATGTATGAATGATATACTTCAAAAAAATTTTAATGAAAAAAATTATATCCTTGAAGAGCCTGCCATAAAAGAGAGATGTTAAGATCTGTGCAGAAATAATACCAAGCATTGAGAGGGAAATTTATAACTCTAAATGCTTGCATTAAAAAAGAAGAAAGATTTCAATTCAGAGACCAAACCCCAAAACTGGAAGAACTAGAAAAAGAAGAGCAAACTAAAGCCAAAGTGAGCAGAAGGAAGGAAATAAATTGTAGAGTGGAGATAAATGAAATAGAGAATAATAGAGAATCAACAAAACCAAAACTTGGTTCTTTGAAAAGATCAGTAGAGAACCTTTAGCTAGACTGATGAAGAAAAAAAGAGAGAGGACACAAATGACTAAAATCAGAAATGAAAAGTAGGATATCACTATTGGCCCCACAGAAATAAAAAGGATCATAAGAGGATACTATGAACAACTATATGCGAACAAATTTAATAACCTAGATGAAATGGAAAAATTCCTAGAAACACACAAACTACCTACACTGTCTCAGGAAGAAATAGACGATCTCAACAAACCGATAACAGTACAGAGTGAACCAGCAGTAAAAATCCTCCCAACAAGGAAACCGTCGAGGACATCTGGTCCTAGGCTTCACAAGGGAATTTTGCCAAACATTCCAAGATGAATGAACACCAATCCTGCTCAAATTCTTCCAAAAAATGGAAGAGGAGGGAATATTCCCCAATCCATTTCAGAGGTCATCACCCTCATACCAAATCCAGATAAAAATACCACAAGAAAAGAAAAATACAGACCAATATTCCTTATAAATATAGATGCAAAAATCCTCAACAAAATATTAGCAAACTGAATCCCACAGCACATTAAAAGAATTATATGCCATGCTCAAGTGGTTTGTATCCCAGGTATGCAAAGGTGGTTCCACATAAGAAAATCATTTAACAGTTGCTATTAATCCTCAAAACAAGCTTTGTGATGGATATTATCATTTCCAGTTTAAATAGGATGAAACTGAGGTGCAGAAATGTTAATTGACTGAGGTCACACAGCTAGAAAGTGGTGAAGCCTGAACTCTAACTCAAGGACATAAAGGGTTTTAAAATGTTGAAGAAAGTAGAGATAAGAACAAAGCCAGGGGCTCTTAAAATGAAACAAGATTGGCAAAACATTGATAATCGTTTGAGCTAGGAGATAGGTACATGGAGTGTATTGTAGTATTTTTGTGTATGTTTGAAACTTTCCATAATAGAAAGATTTTATTTTTAGTTAACTCTACTTACCTTTCTGCTATGATAATCACTTTAAGGAAAATAAAAAATATATGTTTAAGAGAATTAATTACTTTCCCATAACTCTAACACAGCTATAGTCAGTATTTTGAACATATTTCTTCTATTTTATTTTCTGTACACACACTTTATTTTCACACAGTTGGTAATCGTTTTATACTTAAAATTTTATTATTATATTTTCACATAATATACCATAATCACTTTTCATATTATTACCTGAGCTTCATAACCAGTGTTGGGCTGGCTCATGAGAGTCGATTGTACCCTCTTCTTCCCAATACTGTGTTCAGGAATGTCACATTGGTAGCTTTAAATTAGCCGTAGTAGGATTTAAGCCATGGAAATCAGCAAATATTACAAATTGGGGTGTTTCCCTTCAAGAGCCAGCTGTTAAACATTTACCAGCATATCTCTCTTCATAACCATCTTTTTTTTTTTTTTAGGAGGTACTCAGGATTGAACCCAGGACCTCGTACATGGGAGGCAGGTGCTCAACCACTGAACTACATCCACTCCCCCATAACCATCATTTTTAATGGTCACATAATAGCTCTTTGAGTAAGTACATGGTTGCTAACAGTTAAATGATGCTTACTACATGCCAGGTACAAAGTACTTTACTCACTAACTCATTGAATCCTCAAAACAGACTCCATGAAGTAGGTGCTATTACCATCCACATTTTAAAGAGGAAGAAACTGAGGCAGAGAGAAGGGAAGTAATTTGGCCAATGTCCCAGAGTTAAAAAGTGGCAGCAATCACTAGAGCTGGGATTTGAACTCAGGTAGTCTTACTCCAGAATCTCAGCTACCACCATACTCTGGTGCTTTGTACCTCTGCTCTAGCCAATAACTGACTCATTCGGTAAGTGGGGAGAACTGCAAGGCCCGCATCCATCATCTCTTCCCTGCAGCCTGAGTGCACTGCTTGGGGAGCCCAGCGCAGCCCAGCAGTTTGGCTCAAGCAGAGTTTAGATTATCCTCTGCAAACGCTACCATCAGACAGAGCAAATACATCTGCCTGTTCTGTGGCTACTTAGCAGTCACAGCTTCCTTGGGTCGCTTCCAGGTTTGAGGTGGGTTTGGAGAGGATGGTGGCACACCCCAAGTTGCAAGAGCCACTGGGACCTCAGGGGTCATGCAGGCTTTTGCATTTTATCAGGGGCAAGGACTCCATGGATGACTCCTCTCTCCAGGGGTTTGGCAACACTTTAAGATCATGCCTAGAGTCAGGAGTACTCGGCAGGATTCTATTTCTGGTGCAGCTGCTGAGCTGCCAAGTGATAATGGGACAACTCAATTGACCTCCTCCCAATGATCCTTTCACAGAGCAGAGACATCATGTGACCTGAGTGTTTTCAGAGCACTCAGGAGCTCTTGCTGTGTGTGCAGTTTGGCTGTCGGCACTGCTCTCAGAGGGCCCAGCATTCACCTTCATGGGGCCTGGGGGCCCCTGGGATTCCTGATTCTGCCTCTCCTGTCAGTTGTGATAAGTGCGAGATGCAGCAATGGAGCAGTTACTTAGATGCCCCTGAAGCTTTTCAGCCCAGCTTTGCTTAAGGGGCTCACATTAGACCATTTCATAAAGAAGAGGGAGAGAAAAAATACTGTCATAGAAAGAGTGGGGGTTTGAGTAGCATAGACTAAAATCATCACTGAAACAGAAAAGGTTTATGTCCCCTACATATAACACCACAGGGACTCAATATTTATTGAATAAATGTCATTTTCATCTAAGACCAAGTGAGGAGGTTTTTAAGCATCTAGGTTCTGTTCAGTTTGGGATGCTCCCCAATCTTTGAAATTTCCTAACCTGTTAGGTGCCAAATGGGGAGCCATCCAGAGTTATAACACAGTCAGCAGCCAACCGCTGTCCCTTTGCTGGCAGTACTTCTAAGGGAAGCATTCAGAATGAGTAAATGTACTGAAAGAGAGAGTGAGAGGATTTGTAAAGATTTGAAAGGAATCATTTACATTTAGGGTCCATCCCCCCTCTATACTCAGATTCCCTTGAATGCCTTTGATCTAGGGGAAAGAAAAAGCTGGGTGCTTCTGCAGTTCCAGATTACTCCATAGAATTGGAGGTGCAGCAGGGCACTGAGACCCTGTGTCCCTCGGCAGAGGGAAGTAAAGGAGAAATACTGAAGACTTGGGGTGTGAGACATAACAGCCCTGATGTCCTGGGGCAATAGAAAGAAGATATAGATGGGAAAGCAGCCTTATACTAAGCATGCATTGCCATGACTTGTTCTTTAAATGTTTAAATCATATACGCTATCTCCACCTAGATGTTTTTTCTATTCTTTTGTATCCCTTGTAGGGCTAATAACACATCTGGGTGCTTATTTACTTTTGAGGCTCATTTTCTTTCCCTGTGGCCTCAGATGAGGAAAATGTCTCTTTTAATGAATGACTTAAAATGATGACCAAACTTGAACTCATCTACAGTACAATGATAAATTTAGCGATTGTGTATGTGTAAATTTTGCTATCTTGCTCCTCTCAAATGGGCCCAAGTGCCCAAGCCTTTCAATATTTTCACCAAATGATGTTCTTGGGCAGAACAATGGGTGACAAAAGGCTGCCTTTCACCAGAGGACTCAAAGCAGAGTCCTGGGTCATCAATTAGTAATAATTGGCAGGACAATACTTGACTACAGCTAATGGTCTGAGGTCTCCAGGCCTCAGTGACTCATAGTTACCCTGACCTCTGTCCTCTAGCGAGCCTGTCTTTGTGTTTACCGGCTATATTCTACAACTCAGCCAGAAAACAACATAGTGTTGCCCTGGACATTTAATAGCCTGCTGGGTTATGTTCCAAACCACTGGCTGTCTTCTCTCTCCATAGTATTGTATTTATTGCTGTGATTAAATTTAATTGGGAACCACTGGCTCCAGACATGGCCCAGGGGTTATAGCCCGTCTTTCCCCTTATGTGTAAGAGCGTTTTTAGTCTGACATTCAAGATATAGGAAAAAGAGCCAGAGAAGGTATAATCTTTCAACTGCTACCAGAGCGTGGAGTGAAGTGTCAGAGGCATCCTGGAAGGACTGCAGTTCTTGTATGAGGACACATGGTTGAATTTTTAAAGTATTAATGGGAATCCAGCAGGTCAACAGGTCAATCCATCTCCATTAGCCAGGCAGTGTAAGTTTGGCATCTGAGCATAAGTTTCTGATTGGATGCAATGATTTTCTCTTTTCTTAATTCCCTTTGTACTGTCAAGTATTATCATCTGGAGGTGGAACCCGTTCTCCATTTGCTCTTTGTCCTAATTTCTCAGGACTCAGTCTGTAAGGCTGCAGTATACTACTGTGGCCTTCATACGTTTAAAAAAAAATGCACCTCTTTATTTTAAAATGCTTTCAAACTTACAAAAATAACACAAACCCCATACAGAGAACTCCAACATACCCCTATCCCTCCAGATACCCAGATCTACCAATTTCAACATTTTGCCACATTTGCCATATCATTCTCTCTATCCATCCATTAACCATCCATCTAGCCATCTATCTAACTGTCTATCTATCCATTTTCTGAACACTTGAGTATAGGTTATATGCATCCTGCTCCTTGAACACTAAATACTGCCATGCACCTTTACTAAAAACAAAGATCTTCACTTATGTACCTACCTTAAGTATAGTTATCAAGTTGAAGAAATCTAACATTGATATAAAGCTTACAGTCTATATTCTAATTTTTTCATCTGTTCCAGTAGTGTTCTGTTGAGATTTTCCTTCTCTCCTTAGATCCTGCCCAGGATCATGTATTGCATTTCATTATCATTGTCTCTTTAGTTGCTCTTTTTTATTTTAATTGTGGGAAACTATATACAACATAAACTTTCCCATCTCAACCACTCCCAAGCATACCACTCAGTGGGATTTATCACATTCATAATGTTGCAATACCTTCACCATCTCCCATTACCCAAATTTTCCCATCTCCCCAAATAGGAACCCTATAATCATTATGCATGAACTTCCCATTCCCCCTGCCATTTGCTCCTGGCAACTTGTGCTATACTTTGTGACTCTATAAGCTTGCAAATCGCTGATATTTTCTTTGTAGTTACCATGGGGCTTAAATTTTAATATGCTAAATCTATAACAATCTCATTTGCTTTGATACCAACTTAAATTCAATAGTATATACAACCTTTTTCCCTATACCTCCATCATCCTCCAACTTTTACATAATTCTTGTCACAATATACATATTTATACATTATTAGTCCAGAACCACTGGTGCCTCATCACATTTTATGCTTTTACTGTTTAGATCCTGGAGGAAGTAAAAAGCGGAGTTACAAAACAAAATACAGTAATTCTGGCATTTATATTTACCCATCTCATTATCCTTACCAAAGACCTTTATTTCTTCATGTGGCTTTGATCTATTGTCTATTGTCCTTTCCTTTCAACCTACAGAACTCTCTTTAACATTTCTTGTAGGGCTGGTCTAGTTGTGATGAATTCCCTCAGCTTTTGTTTATCTGGAAGTATTTTCATCTCTCTCTCATTTTTGAAAGAGCTTTTCTAGATATAGAATTCTTGGTGGCAATTTTTTGCCCTGAGCCCTTTATATATGTCATTCCAGTGCCTTCTTGCCTCTATGGGTTCCCATGAGAAGTCAGCACTTAATCTTATTGAGATGCCCTTTTTTGTGACACACTGCATCTCTCTTGTGGCTTTCAGAATTCTCTCTTTATCTTTGGTATTCAACAGTTTGATTGTAATATTTCATGGTGTGGGTCTACTTGGGTTTTTATCCTGTTTGGAGTTTGTTGTGTATATATTCATATCACTCATCAAATTTGGAAAGTTTTCGGCCATTATTTCTTTGAATGTCCTCTATACCCTTTTCTCTCTTTTTTCTTCTAGGACTCCCACAATGCATATGTTGATACACTTGATGGTGTCCCATGGGTTTCTCAGGCTATTTTTATTTTTCATTCTTTCTTCTTTCTACTCCTCAGATTGGATGATTTCAATTGTCTTGTCTTCAAGTTCTCTGATTCTTTCTTCTGCCAGCTCTAATCTACTGATGAACCCCTCTAGGGAAATTTTAATTTCTGTTACTATGATCTTCAGCACTCATTGCTTCCTTTGCATAATTTTTATCTCTCTATTGATATGCTCTTTGTGTTCATCTATCATTTTCCTGATTTATTATATTTCTTTGTCTATGTTTTCCTTTAGCTCTTTGAGTATATTTAAGAAAATTTTTTAAAAGTTCTTTTCTGGTGTTTCCCAGGTCTGAGCCTCTTCATTGATGGTTTCTAATGCTTTAATCATCTCCTTTGCCTGGACCATGACATCCTGTTTCTTTTCATGTTTTGTAATCTTTTTTTTGAAACCTGTACATTTTGATATATTCATTTGTTATCATGGGAATTTAGACTGAAGTTTCTGTTCCTTAAGCTTGTGTCCAGCTAGTGTTAATGATAGAGCTTTCCTTGAGTGCCAGGAGCCAAAAATAAAGGAGGGAAGGAAAGAAGGAAGGAAGGAAGGAAGGAAGGAAGGAAGGAAGGAAGGAAGGAAGGAAGGAAGGAAGGAAGGAAGGAAGGAAGGAAGGAAGGAAGGAAGGAAGGGAAGGAAAAGAAAATACCTTTCCCAGTCTTTGTAGATTTACTTATGTGAGTGCTCTCCTTCAGAACTTATCCATACAATGATTTTAGAGATGGTTCAAGGCCAAAGTATAGGGGCTTCCCTGATTTTTTTCTACATATGCATCTTGTCTTGGGCATGTGTGTGTGACCCTAAGAATTCCCCCATTTACACAGATAAGAATATCGTCTATTCTATAAGAAACAGTTTCTTCATGGTCTCAGGCACTGCACTAATGTCCTACAGCCAGCCATCCCTTGTCCCAGGTGGTCATGACTTCATTGCTCTCCCAGTGTAGGTTGTACTGCCTTCTACATGCAGGGTAAGGTCTGGAACAGTAAATCCCTCAGGCCACCACTGAACAGATTGGGCCCGACATACAAACTCCTAGAATGTGTGTGAGGGTTACTCTGCACCCTCTGGAAACAGGGCCAGGAACCTACAATGGGAGCCCAGGCTGGCTCCATGCCAACTCAGCCAGGGCACCACAAGATGCTACTGCTCTTAAGTTGCCTTTTTCTTGGTTTGGCATTACTGAAATCTTCTGTTTTCTGGAGTTTTGAGAAAGGTGCATTTGCCAATTTTTGCTGGTGGTTCAAAGCTTCTGTGGGAGAGATGGATCCCTGAATGTTCTTACTCTGCCCTCTTGATTGGGACAGGGCCCATTCATACATTTTTTTTTTTTTTACCTAAATTCAGAGTAGGAAGTACATTATAAATGGAGACTTTGCATATACACACATACATAGATGCATGCAAAGTTTCAAAACTTCACTCTGATATTTCCTATTTTCAAAAAGGACTGTCACATCTCTCATATTTTCAAAAGCTCTCTCTTGATCTCATTTTTCTGTCCAAACATTGCCTTAATTTTATCTTTCTCTTCACAGGAAATCTCCTTAAAAGAATATACCCACTCAGTTTCTTCAATCAGGTATCACACATCCACCCACACACACTTCATTGGAACCACTTTTGTAAAAGTGCCCAGTGATACATACATTTCTAAGTCCAATGGCTATTCCTCTATGTTCACCTTAACATGCCCCACCAGCAGCATTTTTTTTTTTTAAAGATTTATTTATTTATTTATTCATTTATCCCCCCGTTACTGCTTGTGCTCACTGGGTCAGCTAACCACGCCGTGCGGGCGGGCCTGCCTTCACCAGGAGGCCCCAGGAACCAAACCCGGGGCCTCCCACATGGCAAACGGGAGCCCTACTGATTGAGCCACAGCCGCCTCCCCCACCAGCAGCATTTAACACAGTTGATAATTTGACATACTTCCTTTTCTTAGCAGTATCCCTATCTTGCTAACTGCTTCTTCTCAATCTTTTTTTGTGGATTTCTTCTTATCTCCCTGATCTCTAAATGGTGGAGGGCCCATGGCTCAGACCTTGATCCTCTCTTTTCTCTTCACTCACTCCCTCAGCGATCCCAACTGGTTTCACGGCTTGAAATATCATCTACATATGAACGATTCCTACATTTAAATCTCCAGCCCAGACTTCTGCTCTGAACTCCAGACCTGTGCATTCATCTCCTACATACCTCAAATCTGACACAGCTGAACTGAGCTCCTGATATTTCCCCCTGAACCAGTTGCTCCTGCTAAGAGCTAACAGCTACACCATACTTCCAACTGCTCAGACCAAAAACTTTGGTGTTGATATAATGTCTTTCTTCTCTCATACCCCATATTGGATCTACCACCAATGGTGAAATTTCAAACACTCTAAGGGCTAACGGACGACTTCTTTTAGAACAAGGGACTCTCTCAAATAATACTGCATTAGAGCCTCTTTACCTCCACTGAAGTATTTATTTATTAAAACACAATCGCCCCCAGGCCTCGCGAGAGGTTGAGCTGCCAGGCCCCACTGAACCACGCAGCAAGATGATGACGTATCAGGAGAGAGATGCAGACGACAGCCAAGATGAGATGCACTGAAAAACCAGGAACTGAGGTGGCGCAGGTGGCAGAACGCCTCTCTCCCACATCGGAGGTTCCCCGGATTGAATCCCGTAAACACAGGAGGAGAAGAATGAGAGGAGAGAGCAGGAAACAGACACAGAGAATTGCCCAATGAATGGACACAAAAACAACAAAAATAGGAGGGAGGAAGGGAGGGTTTTAAATGGGTTTAAAAAAAAACACAATTATGTGTTTTAATTGATATATTAAAGCACCTTTATTTATTTAAGCATCTGTTGTGTGCCAGGCACTGATTATCACCTCTTATGTCTCTCTGTTAGGAGCACTAGGCAGTAAAACTCTATTAGTCATAGGGTATCATAGAAAAAAACTGCTTAGCTCAATTACTTAAGCTCTCTATGACCTGGTTTCCTAAGAAACAGGCATACTAGTGAAGCTAGAGTTGCTGTGGCCATCTTGGATGTGTGCCTCTCAGCTCTCCTTGCACTGTGCAGAATGCAAAAAACTCACAGTTCCAGCTCCAGGGCATTGGGGATCCAACACAGTATTAGAGACAAGGTCAGGCTTTTCCTGAGCAGAGCTGGGCTGATAACAGAACACAGTGGGGATTCTAGGGCCTGGCCATTTCTGCCAACATGGAACCATTTTCTGGGCACACTCTGCTCCTGAGCTGCCCTGTTGGATTGGCCTAGAGTTGATCACTTCTGCATTGTGCTGTGAGACTCTCCCTGTCAGTTTATTCTTCCTTTTTTCTTTCATAGGCATTATGCTGCAATAAACATCTGACAGAGTGCCTACCCCACAGTTAAGTTTTCATTAAAGTTGATCTTGCAGTCTTCCTACTGATGAAATAATAAAAATGTAAGTAATCCTAAACAATGAGATTTAGCTCTCGGGTTTAGTTTGCTTCCTCTAAGTATAAGAGCACATAGGAGGGGATCCAGAGAATCAGGGAATATGCTGAAAGAGACAGATTTCTGACCCTGTCAGTAAAATGGAAATGCAAAAAACTCGCTGTATCTTCTTCTGGAGATTTGATTATTTTGTTGTTAAATTCTAAAATCCCGACAAGCATTAGCAAATGCCTAGGCTGGTTTCCAATGCTCAAGGTAGGAATGCCTTATTTGTGATTCAGCAGGAATGTAGCCATCACATACAGCCCATTGCGGGGTAATGTAGCACTTGATCAATGAATGTGAACCTTCTTGCCTAGTGTACATGGACGAAGTAGCCCAGAGCCCAGAGCAGGATAAGAATCTAGATGTGGCCTGACACCCTGCACCAAAGCCACATAGGATTTATGGGGACCTGGCACCTTCTAGACTCCAGAAATGTTTGATAAATTGAGGCCGGCCTTAAGGAATCTTTGGTTTTAATCTGCTCAAGTGGTTTTGATCTTTCAGATTTCCACAGACAATGGAAGGAGTGGGTAGAAATCAACTGAATTTGCTTGTGGGAAATGACTGCTCTGGGCTCCCATTAGCTTCAGTAGGAGGGTTAACTAAATCATTACCCTGCTGGGTGGCCTTTGGTCAGTGGATAACTTTAACCAGCTAGGCAGTTTTGACAGGGTTCCGCTGAAAGCAGCCAAGCTGCTCTTTACCCTGCCTACGAATGGCTCTCCCACCCCACCCCGGGCCATTAACCTCCCACACTAATAGACTGGGTCAGCTTCTGAGGAACTTGCATTAGCTGCACTGTTTCCTTCCTAGCTTGTCCAGAAGTCATTGACTTTTTGCACCCTTGTGTTTCCTGTAGCAGTAAAACAATGCCATTGCTAAAAGCTGACTCAAGAAACCCGGGGGAGTTTCCCAGTGGTGAATGGGGCATGCTTTGTTTTCCGGGAGCAGAAGCAGCAAATGGACATGTAACATCTATTAGTTATATTGTTGCTGGGTTATCTTTATTAATCCTGTGATTAACAGGACAGGCAGGGTCCTTGGGTGGTGGCCTCCAATGAAATTATTCTGATTGTAAAGATTTCTTATCAATATAAAACAGGATTGGGTAAGCTCATTTTCCCAAAAGGCCTGTATTATGAAAAGAGGCAATAACAATATGGTAAACCAGACATAATATGCCATGATGTCTCTTGTTTTATGAGAAAAGCTTAAATGTCAGGTCACTAATTGACACAGAGTTTCTGACTAGGATGTTTAATGGCCAATTGAATAAATGATAAAGTGAAAAGGGGTAGAAAGTATCCTATTGTATTGATTTCCTATTGTGGCTGTAACAAATTGCCACAAATGTAATGGCCCAAAACAACACAAATTTATTATATTCCAGTTCTAGAGGTCAGAAATCTGAAATGGGTCTCACTGGGCTAAAGTCAAGTATGTCAGTAGGGCTTTGTTCCTTCTGGAGGCTCTAAGGGAGAATGTTTCCTTGCTTTTTCTGGCTTCTAGAAGCTTCCTACATTTCTTGGTTCATGACCCCCAGCCAGCAATCACATCCCTCTAACTTCTGCTCCTGTCATCACATCTCCTTCTCTGACTCTCCTGCCTCCTACTTTCCCTTGCAATTACATTTCCCCTGCTCCCCACTACATAATCCAGGATAAGCTCCCCATCTCAAGATCCTGAACTTGGTCACACCTGCAAAGTCCCTTTTGCCATGTAATGGAACATATTCACAGGTGCTGAGGATAAAGCCAGGGATATCTGGGGGACCATTATTCTGCCTACCACACTTATTAAGGAATTGCTGTTTTTCCCTTCAGTGTTGGCATTGTTTCAAATTCCTTTTGTCAGAGGAAGACAAAACAGCCATGTAGCTAGCTATGGCCCCTCAGAGACACAAAATCCTACCTTACATGGTAAAATGGAAACTTGTATTATTTAGGTTATATTACTTTCCCAGCTGCTAAAACAAACACATACCATACAATGGGTTAGTTTAACCACAGGAATTTATTGGCTCCTGCTATCAGGCTGGAAGGCTTGCTTCCTCATGGTGTTGGTGTCTTCTGGCTGGCCAACAACCTTTGAGGTTTCTTGGCTTTTCCATCACATGGCAATGCACAGGGCAGCATCTTCTCCGTTCTCATCTGGTTCCATTGAACTTTCAGCTTCTGGCTTCTCCCCTTGGCTTCTCTTCCTGTGTCCAATTTCCTTTGCTTAGAAAGACTCCAGCTGTATTGGTTGAAGGCCTACCCTCATTCAGTCTGGGCACACCTTAACTAATAACACCTTCAAACACCCTATTTACAAATGGGTTCACACCCACAGGACCAAGGGTTGGGACCTTAACATTCCATTTGTGGGAGTCATGATTCAAGCCACAACACAGGAGTGGCCATCTTAAAGGACCATAAAGATAATGGCACCTTCTGGTTGAACATATATCTTTGCTGCACAATCCCAAGTTAGGAACATTTCCATTCACAGCTAGAAAGTGGTGGTCAGGGATGGGTAGTGTTGGGAGAGTAGGATGGTCTCTGAGTAGATTCTCTGCCTTGATGTTTCACGAGTTTTTAGGTGGCCTAGAAAGCAAAGACATCTCTCCCCCTAACTTTCCTCCACTGCCTCCCTGCCTGGAAAGCTAAGATGGGGCATGGACTCAAGAGAAGAGATGCAGGGATGGATGTGGCTCAAATGGTTGGGCGTCCGTCTCCCATATGGAGGGACCTGGATTCGATCCCAGGGACCTCCCAGTAAAAAAAAAAAAAAAAAAAAAAAAAGAAGAGATGCAACAAAATTGAAGGAGCAGTAGGTTTGGAGTCAGGCAGAATGGGGTTCCAATCTCAAGTCTGTGCAGCCTGGAGCATGTTTCTTAATCTCTCTGAGCCTTACTATCCATATCTATAAAATGAGAGTAATGATACCTACCTCTTAGGGTTAATGTAAAGCCTGTGAAACTCATGGTACACTGGGTGGCATATGGTGGGTGGTCAAAAATAGGAAGTCATCGAATCTGCTGGGAAATTTTTAATTGACTAGATGGTAGAGAGGACTAGTACTCACATTTAAAGACTGTGGTTGGTATTTCCCACCTCATTATACCACTAGACATTCAAACAAACTAGGTAAGAGAAATTCAGGGAAAGAAGGATTTAAAAAAAAGAAAAGGAAAAAAGTCCCTTTCTCCCACTCCTTACCCAGACATCCCTGTAAAAGACTTGAGAGTACCTCCAATGCACATCCTCAAGGAAATAATGTGAACAGAGTAACATTCTCAGGCTTGAAGATATTAAAATTTAGCCAACTGAGAAGCAGCTCAGTTCTTCATATTACTGGCTGAATTACTAAAATTGTATTGTCTTACAGCAAATTTTGAAGTTTTAAGAGATCTCATCTTCCCCTGCAGGGTTCAGGGCTATTCGACATAGGAGCCACTGGGATGGAGCCCAACACCTCCCTGGAGATGCTGGTGGCAGATCATGACTACAGATCCACAAGCACAGGGGCTTGCCGGCAATTCGCCCCAATGAGACAGACTTGCCCACCCAGTTACTGGCACAGTTGAACAACTCAAGTACTCCCCCAAAGATCATGCCCTTTACTCTGGTCTGGCCAAAACCAGGTGAGAATCCATGCATCCAGGGGACATGCTCACTCCAAAATAAAATAACCCCAAAGAAGGTAACTGTTCAGGCTCAGTTGCTTCTACCAAATTTACCAATCAGAAATTTCTCCTCTGTTGTTAGTTCCTGCCTCCTTCCCGGGAACAGTCACTTTGAAAAGAACAATATTCATTTGAAATCAACTCAATATTTTGAAGTTAAATTTTCTGTATCTGGTTGTTGTTTATCTCTTTACAGCATGTACGTGATGAAGTACAAATAAACTTATTTATTGCAAAGAAAAAAAAAGATATTTCTCCTCCTCCTCCTCCTGAGTGAGGGGTGATGAAATAGGCCAGAAAAGTTATTTTAGCAGGAGGCCCTTTCTTTGCATCGAAATCTGAGGCCAGGATCATTGGCTCTGGAAGAAAACAGCTGCCATGTCATGAGGCTGTCAGGGAGACCTCAGGAAAGGTCGATGCTGTGAGGAGCTGAGGCCTCCTGCCAAAACCCAGCCCTAACTTGCTAGACATGTACGTGAGCCACCTTGGAAGTGGATTCGAACCTCAGTCAAGCCTTCAAATGATGGAGCCTATTGTGAATGAGAGGGTTGGTCAGAGAAGCAGATCAGATTTCCATTAGATGAGCAGCCAGATCAATGAAATAGACACTTGCATAATTGAAAATGGAGGAGGGACCGGTTGTGTCTCAAGCAGTTGAGTGCCTGCTTCCCACATAGGAGGTCCCAGGTTCAATCTCCAGTGCCTCCTAAAAGCAAAAAGCAAACAAAAAACAACTTAGGGAAGCCGGTGTGGCTCAATGGTTGAATGCCGGCTTCCCACATAAGAGGACCTGGGTTCAATCCCCAATCCTGGTACCTCCAAAAAAAAAAAAAAAAAAAAAAAGAAGGAGGGAGAGAAGGTTTTTGTGTTGGGCAGCAAAAATGAAGTGTCTACCAAAAAAAAGGAAACTGCTACTTGACCCCATATATCTATTCCCACACACAGGAATGCGTCTCAGAAAACTACACTTTTGTTTGATCACATCCTAACAACTAGAGTATAGTCTTCTCTATGCTTTCATTTTCTCCTTCCCCATTCCTTCATGTCTATGTACAAATATATTGCATTTGTTTTGTTTGTTTGTTTTTACTAAAAAGCTGTGGCATGGTTTTTGATCAGCATCAAATGGAGACAAGGTGGGGGGAAACTGTTTTTGCTAAAAACCTGCTTTCTACATTAATGGCATGCTAACCCAACTTTTATTTTCAATTTTCTTTGCTTTTTAATGAAGAAAGTAAAGGATTTAGGATAAACTCTGACTCCTGCAGGACCACAGTGCCATGAACCCAGAGATAAAAACTCTGAGTGGAAATAATAACAATAAATTATGCTGATTTCTTGTGATTTATGCTTATGTGTGTCAGTTTCTTGGGCACTGATCCCCTCATCTCCAGAAAACTGATAACTAAGACTCACATAACATGAAATGTTGAGACCCTACAGCAAGCAAACAAACCATAAAACTGACATCAAGAAGATGCCACAACTCTGGAGCCCTTCTGACATTACACCTGAAGAGACCTTGTGTGAACCGGAGAAACGGTCAAAGGCGAACCAGGATATACAGGAAGGAAAGAAAACAAACAGTAGAAGAAGGCAGTCAAGGAAATAGCTCCTAACTGGCTATATGCCATATGCCAGACAAATGTTCTCGACATCATCTTTAGGAAACAATCTGACTGTGACCCAGCCTCCAAGCAAGAATGTCATTGGTTAACACAGTTGGGAAGAAGATGTACTCAGCCTTTGATGGCTACAGACAGAGTTTATACATCACCAACATGCCAACAACATTGCCAAGCCAAACAAACAAACAACAACAACAAAAAGAAGATTTGACTAGAAAACATCGACTGATAGCTTAAAATGCACTTTCTCATCTACACTTTCATTCCAAGGAAAAAAGACAATTGCTACAGAACTAATAATAAGTCAATCTTGGAATATACTTTTTTTGAAATGTGGAAAAGTTTTGTTTCTTTAAATAGAAGCACATTCCAGCAGAACCTATACTCTATTTTATCTTATTCTTCACAAATTTGCATGCAGAAAAAAACCAACTTGCTTATTGTGGTTCAGGAAGATGCCATTACATTTTATTTGTAAAGCCATCAAACCTCACTGGTAGGAATGACAGTGAGTTGAGTTTCCAGGGTGCAAACACATGTGAATGGGAATGTGCAGTGTTCCTCTGCCCTTTCTCATAAAGTCGTATAAACGTAAATCTTATGGTTTCCTATATTTCCTCTACATCAAATAAGACTGGTGCATATCAAGTACTTGATGAGTGTCTCCTTCCACAAAGCAGAAAAACAAAACCCTTGCTCAGTTTCCTAGTGATCCCTCATTTACAGAGAGAAGATATTTTCATATTTTCAGGCCTAGAGTTTGAGGCTGCCCAGAGTTCTCTCTGATGGCATGCAGGGCTTCATAAAAACAAGAGGACCCTTCCTCAACTCTGTTTGGGCCCAGCAAACAGGCTAATTAAGAGGATGCCTCTATTAATTAAGAGGATGGGTTGTAGCACCTCCCAGGACATGAGTCTCCTCTAGGCCCCCCTTAGTGGTGTACATGACATACACCACTTCAGGAGAGAGGACTCTTAGGCCCCTTGGCCCCTTCAGCTAGTGCAAGGTGCTTGCCTCCCAAAGAGCTCACTTTTCATGCCAGCTCCGTCCCACATCTTCAGATGGAGCAGGAGAAAGGGAACAATTTCCTTCCCTTCCCTTTCTCTGTCTCCTTCTTCCTCTCTCTTTCTCTCCATCTCTGTGGTGATTTGAAACTCTACGTATCCCCAAGAAAACATGTTCTTAAACCTAATCCATTTCTGTGAGTGTAAACCCATTGTAGCAGGACCTTTTGATGCAGCTACTTCCATTAAGTTGTGGCCCAGCTCGATCAGGTTGGGTCTCAATCCTATTACTGGAGTCCTTTATACGTAGAATGAAATAGAGACATAGGGAGAGAAAGCCACAGGAAGCCAGAAGCTGAACATCAGCAAAACCCAGAAACCGAGGGAGAGACCAGGAGACACCAGCATGTGGGTGGGTGCCTGTCCATGTGATAAGCTAAGGACCAAGAGTCGCTAGCAGCCAGCCCCAGAACGCCACGGGGAGAATGCATCGCCTTGATGATGACTTCCTTTGGACTTTTTCCTAACATCAAAACCATAAGAAAATGAATTCCCATTTTTTAAGCTGAAACATTTCATGATATTTGACTGAGCAGCCCAGAAAACTAAAACTCTCTCTCTCTCTCAATACCAACTTGTGAATAAATCATTATTTGGAGATACTGGAGTGCGCCAATGACCTCTCCCACATTAGTGCAGACCCTGAGGCCCTGTTTGGATCACTGTCCATCTTAACAATCCTCTTCAAAGCTGGTGATGAGGAGGCCCAATAGAAATTAATCTGGAGATGAAGAAGTAGGAAATCAACTGACCTATAAGTAATAAATTAGAATTCATTTATGTAGTCACACTGCTGAGCATGGAAAGTGAAGCTTTGGGGATAATGAAATGTCCTTCTTTTCCTGTCCATATAACTTGACCCCAGCATGACATCATTTCTTCAGTACTCCTTGTTGGCACAGATTGCATGAGCCAGATGCACTGTGAGGGTCTTCAGAGCCTGTCCCCAGAGTATTATTCATAAGATCGTATTTCAATTGGCCGGCAGTCAAAAAATAGAATTTCTTATTGTAAAAATCACAGCAACTTTTCTCTACATATTTATAGCCTCTTACAGAAAAGGGTATTATACAGATAAAATTTTCCTAGTAAAATGTTTATATTGAGCATTAGTTAGTTAAGATTTCAAGCGGTTAGCAATTGAGCATTTTGTAATTGTGTTCACACCGGGAAAAAAAATAGTCATTTTTTCCTCGCATTTAGAAATGATGGTTTGTACAATGTAGAAGCTAAACGGATGGCATTCAGTGTCCACCAGACAGTACAAGAACAGTCAGCATTTACTGAGTCCCCACTGGGGGCAAAACACTGTGTTCAGGTAAGGAGATCTGCACGGGCGATAGAAGGCACACGCCTCTCCATCAAATGCATTAACAAGACCACATGCACTAGTAGGCCAAAAGAAAAGAGAAGAAAGAGAGAGAAACCATACACTGCAGCAAGTTCCAGATTGCTGCTACTGTTTTTAAAAATAAATGTTCCAAATCCAGTAGTATTGGTAAAAACTAATTGCTGCAGATTGTCCACAGGGGTGGACAGATCCCATAGCTCTATTATCTAAAGAAATAGAACTTTACTAAGAAGGAACTGCTGCCTCAAACGGAAGGGTAGTGAAGAATATTCCCCATACATTCAGATATCTTTTGTTTTTGAGATATTTCATAATTATATATTCGTAATATACTTCATAGATATTTCATATAATTATATAGTCATATTAATTCATATTTTCTTTATTTTTTATTTTTTATTTATATAAATATATATAAAGCATTTCCCTTTCCCTGAATTCCTTGGTGTTGCTTTTTTGTTCATAACCAAAAAGTTCTCTAATTTAAAGTTGAGTTAAAATTCAAGGATTTCGGAGGTTTGGGCCACTAGATGGCAGTAACACACCAGCTATTTATTGGGCATGCCGCTTTGACAAGTTTGCGGAGGTGGGGGTGGGCAACCCAGGGGAAAAGGCAAGGAAGGGAATAAGAGGGCTTAGGTGTCCAGGTGATTTTGCAGAGTCAGCACTACGGGGAGCCTCTGAGCCAGAGAGCTGCAAGGTGCCGAAGGGACTTGGGGCTTTCTAACTGCAAGCAGAAGTTGGGCGCAGTTTTAAAACTGCTTGTTTGGGGCTATTTTTAAAAGAATTAGTTGTGTAAGAATTTGAGTTTGGCGCCAAAGGGCTTTTCTACGGACCCAAGCTGCTGTGAAGAAATAAACATGCACAGGGTCAATACACAGAGGCCATCTTTGGCTCATTTAGACAACAAAAGTCAAGATATATTAAATACCTACTTAAAATGCCACATCTCTCATTAGGATATTGAAAAACAGAACAATTTTTCTTTATTTGCCTTACTCCACAACCATAGATAATATCTTCAAGCAGAGAATTCTAAATTTTGCAAATGCAAGAAGGATCTTTGATCATTTTGAGTAGGTACTCAATAACCATGTCTCTCAGCAAATGAGTGCATTTAAGAAAGTTGTCAAGTATTTACTTTGCATTGCTCCATCCTGATTTCCAGTCATTGTTCATTCAATCTGGGACTGTAGGCCCACAGGTATTGTCACTTCACTATCTAAAGCAAGGGTTCTTAACCAGGGGTCCGTGAGCTCGAATTCAAAATTTAAAAAAAAAACTATTCTTGTGGGGACATGTTGGTACAGGTGTGATGTATTATTAAATAATACACAGTATAGTGTAGTCTTAGTAAAGGGTCCGTGGTTTTCACCTGACTGGCAAAGGGGTCCATGGAACAAAAAAGGTTAAGATCCCCTGATCTAAAGCCTTTTTGAGAATTGTTTTGGTGTTTGCCTTCATTTTAGTGTGTAATTTTTTTTTTTTATGCTTAAGTTTGAAACCAATTCTTAACATAGCTTTTTACATTTAATTTTATGAGTTGAATTGGTTTCAGTGTTTACCTCTTTTCTTCCCACTCTGACTTTCCCAGTCTTAAGTTCTTGAATTTTGAGTCATTGTCTTAGTGGCTGAAATATGTATTTGAGTAATTTTTTTTTTCCAGTAAGGATTCATGAACATAAAATCCTTGCATAATTTGAAATTTCTTCTACAATGATCTTCAAACTATTTTGCTTACATAATCTCTAAAAGATTTTGATAAAGCAATGTCTCCACACATTTTTAAAATGACAACTGAAAGTGTATATCATAATTTAAATAGTTGCAAAAGATGTATTTTCCATCATGTGGTTATGTATTGAGCTTTTAAAATAAAACTATTTCTTTACTCTTTTAAAAGTAGCCAATGGGGAATGGATGTAGCTCAAGTGGTTGAGCACCTGCTTCCCATGTACGAGGTCCTACGTTTAATCCCCTGTATTTCCTGAAAAAATAAAGTAGCCAATGGAATCTGTATACCATAACAATTTGATAACCACAATTATCCATTTAAAAAATACATGAGCAAGCTCTTTGACAATCAGAAACCTTACTTCATTCTTTTACTCTTTAAACTCAGATTTTCATTCTTCCACAGAATTTTATTCTGATATATTTTACTCTTGACAGTCTTTTTTTTTGGTAGTCCTATCATATTTCTTTGCAATAAAAATATGTAATATGTTGAATGTTTTTGAAAATAATTCTGTGACCATAGGCTCTAAGTAGTTTTACAATTGTATTCTGAATTGTATATCACTACAAGTGTTTTTAATTCACAATTGACTAAAACAAATAAATAATTACACATTTTGATAAAATTTGACAAAAAAAGCAAAGCAATGTTGGAAGTACATCTCTTAAAGAAATGGATGAAACTGATTTTCCCCCCTAATTCATGTCTTTGTGGAGGAATATTGCTTATTAGTACATTAAGATAAATAGTGTTAAATAGAAATTGATTACTACCTTAAGATAAATAGTGTTAAATAGGATTCAATTCTATTCCTACATTTAGTTTTTATAGATATTAGCACTGAGAAACTTTATTCACAGAAATAAGGAAAAAATAATGTAAATTGATTTTTTAATAGCAATATCACTCAATTCTGTGAACTCCTGAGTTTTATGCCAAAATTTACATAGTAAGCTATCGTCAAACATTGTTTTCAAGTGTATCTGTACATTTTGCTGAAAGCAAAGAATTGGAACCCACCTGCTTGGCAAACAGATTTTTAAAACCTGATTATTAGACTCATTAAGTTTTTTTTTTTTAAAGACAATTTATTGAAGTATATCATTCATACATGAACATACATAAACTATAAGTGTTCAGTAAACATCGTAAACTTATAAAACAAACATGCATAACATCTTCAGGGCTCCCACACATCACCCCCCCCCAAACACCCTGCATTGTTGTGAAACATTTGTTAACAAATCGTGAAAGAGCGTCGTCAAATTACTACTAACTATAGTCCGTATCTTCTACCCCTATACATTTTTTAAAGGATTTATTTATTTATTTATTTACTTTTATCCATTTTTAC
>JAKSZT010053785.1:10080554-10100398 GCA_026826555.1 Tolypeutes matacus
CATGGTCTTATCACCTGTAAATCATTGCAAACCTTGTAAGGGGAAACTTTTAACATTCCTAACTCTTTGATTATATCTATATATGATGAAGGACCTGAGTAATGGGAGTACTGGGCATTACAGGAGGGTGAGGGGATTATGGTCACATGTTAGTTAGGGTCATTTGTTAGTTTAGTCTGACAGGAAATTCTTAGGGTTTTTTCTAGGGTCCCTGTTGGAGAGTAAGGGGCTGAAAAGTGATAAAGAGGCTGATTATAGACTACAATTTCCCATTATAGATTATAAATGCCAAGGTTTTACTTGCGTGTTGATCCATGCAGGGGTAACATGGCAAGAGCAGGGCACAGAAGAGATAGTTATTTGGCCTTTGTGCCTGCTTTTTGAACAATTACTTATTCCGCCCCTTTGCTAATGGCATGGGAGGAGTCCCAGCTGTTTGCTGTTTTGATTGATTACCTCACCCATTAATCCCCCAGGAGGGCCCAATAATAATGTCCCTGGAGAATATCTGGGGCTTCTTCTGGCTTCCAGAGGGAATCTCATTCTGGGTAGCAGAAATCTTGCGAGGGTCTTCCAGAAGCCATCTTGGGGGTATCAATAGCCACATGGACTTCTTGCCAGGTTCCAGATCTGTCTACTGATTCCCTATCTTACTAGCCTGCTTCACGGGTGCCATTAAAAGTTTTTCTTTAATAGTATTTAATGCCTGCTGGCATCCAGCAGGTCTATCTAGAGGCTCATTAGCTTTTCCTTTAAGGGCTTCATACAAAGGTTTAGCTACAAGTCCAACACTTGGAAATCATATACGGGGCAAAAACCAGCTATCCCTAGAAACCCTCAAAGTTACCTACTGGTGGTTATAGCTATTCTTTCTACTCTTGCTCTCCTGGCAAAAGATTTCACTGATCTTTTGACAGTTCAAATCCTGGATACTGCTTAGTAGGTTGTGAGATTCGTGCCTTTTTCTTGGAGATCTTGTATTCTCAGTTTTCCAGGAAGTTCAGAGTTAAAACACTGTTCTGATCTGAAGCTTCCTTGATGGTACTGGCAATCAGGGTATCACCTACATATTATAGTGACAATAACTTCCTGAAGTTGGAGTGCCCTTAAATCTTTAGCTAGGGTTTCTCCGAATATAGTGGGGGCATTTTTAATTCCCGTGAGAGTACAGTCCAGAAGTGTTGTTGCATGACATTTATCCTTGGATCTTCCCATTCGAAAGCAAACAATACTTGAGATTCTGGGTTCAGAGGTATACAATAGAAAGCACCTTTTAATTCTAATACTGTGAACCAACAAAAGTCACCTGATAAAGTGATGAGCAAGGAGTATTTAGTACCACTGGATAAATATTTTCCACTATTTGATCAATGGCCCTTAAGTCTTTTTTTTTTTTTTTTTTTTTAAAGGATTTATTTATTTATTTATTTACTTTTATCCATTTTCATCCCCCACCCCTGTTTTTGCTGTTTCTGTGTCCATTCGCTGGGCAACTCTCTGTGTCCATTTCCTGCCCTCTCTTCTCATCCTTCTCCTCCTGTCTTCACTGGGATTCGATGCTCAGAATCTCCAACATGGGAGAGAGGCATCCTACCACCTGTGTCACCTTAGTTCCTGTGTTTTTTTTTTTTTGGTGCATCTCATCTTGGCTTTCCCTTGTGTCACTCTCCTGTTACATCATCATCTTGCTGCGTGGCTCACGGGGCCTGGCGGCTCACACGCCTTCTATATTTTTCTTTTTCTTTTTACCAGGAGGTCCTGGGGATTGAACCCAGATCCCTCCATATGGGAGACAGATGCCCAACCACCCAAGCCACATCTGCCCCCCTGCTATATCTCTTAAGGTTGACAAAAGATACCTAGAGTTACAGTCTTTTCCCATACAGGATGGTCATATAATAAATCAGGCTTAGTTTATCACCAGCATTCCAAAAACCAGACCTAGGGAGAAAAACTAGGTCTGGGGACACATGCATGGTTTCTAATATAACGAATGTTTAGCCTTCCCTGATTTGAAAAATCAGGTCAGCAAGAATATTCACAGTCATTGAGTTTTTCAAAACAAATATTTCAAATGGCTGTTTTCTGCCCCAGATGCCACCTCCCTTCTCCAGGCAAAGCACCATAGAAAAATTCCCTTCCTTTTATACAGTGGAAGAAGTGGAATCTTGAAAGAGGAAGAGAAAAAGAAGAAACTGACTCTCTTACAAGCACTTTCTCAGGCAGATGCATTTTAGGAAAGAGTTGAGGATCTGGAAACTCATTCCCCTCTGACTAGCTGTGTCCAAGTAGCCCTTGGGAGTCTTTTTACACCAGGTTTGGTGTAAAAAGCATTTCTCAAATCTACCAATGGTATTTTTTATGAAATGTATTGGTGGTTGTATTAGTCAGGGTTCTCTCGGGAAACAGAATCAACAGGAGATATCTGTCAATAATATGAGATTTTATAAGAATCTCTCATGCGGCTGTGGGGATGCACAAGTCCAGGTTCCACAGGCAGGCTGCAAGCCAGGGGCTCCAATGAAAGTCCAATGAAGGTCCTTGATGAGTTTCTGGGAGAAGTTGGCTGTCCAAAGATGAGCTGGGAAATTCTCTCTGAATGTTGAAATCACTTTCCCTTCTAAGGCGTTCAACTGATTGGATAAAAGCGTCACCCATTGATGATGCAATCTCCCTGATTGATGCAGATGTAATCAACCATCTACGCAGTAAACTCACTGGTGACCGAAGTCCATAAATGTTCTTGTATTACAATTAGCCCAGTGCTTGCTGGACCAAACACCTGGACACAATTACCTGGCCGAGTTGACACATTAGCCTAACTTTCACAGTGGCATATTTAAAGAATATTTTAAATTTTTCCTTTAAAAAAAAAAAAGAACCTGGGTGAACAATTCCTTACTTTTAAAATTAATTTTATTTTAAATTTCCCAAAATTAGAAACACTCTACCCACCAACAATTCCCCTTTCCCCTGGTAACCTCTAGTCTACTTCCTGTCTATGAATTTGCTATTCTAGATATTTCATATAAGTAGATTTATAAAATTTGGCCTTATGTACTTGCTTATTTCACTCAGCATGTTTTCAATATTCGTCTATGTTACAGCATGTCTCATAATTTCATTATTTCTTATGGCTGAATTATATTCCATTGTGTGTAGGTACCACATTTTTATCCATTCATCTGTTGATGGACTCTTGGAATTTGAGCTCTCTCAGTTGTAGAGTAAACACAATGACCTGAAATGCCTAATTGCAGGACAGCAATAGAAGTCTTTACAAAAACAGGGGCAACTGCCCAAGCCCTACACTATGGGAGGTCTCAAATTTTCATGATAATATCTGGAGAGTGAGAAAGGGATCATTTTTGAAACAAAGGGGCTTTAACTGTCAAAAGCCACCTTTGGCTATGTGAATAACATTGGTGCACAAGTATCTGTTTGAGTCTCTGTTCTCAATTCCTTTGCGTATATGCTAAGAGAGGAATGGCTAGGTAATACAGTAATTCTACATTTAACTTTTTGAGGAACCACCATATTGCTTTCCACAGTGGCTGCACCATATTACATTCCTATGGAAAATCTTCATTTTTATAGTCACATATTTATCTAGTTATCTTCTCTCTGTGATCAGTGATACTCTGTTTACAGTAGCAGTGTTTCCTTTTAAAACAATTTTATTTATGTAAATAAATAATTTTAAATAATTTTAAATAATGGTTCAGATAGTACATGTATATGAAAAAAACTGTGAAGATGGTACCCAAACAACTGAATTGAAAGATACAATCCCATTTGTCTCAAACCCTGTGATTCTGTGTTCTTGCAGTAAGTAGCTGTACTTTTTTGTCCTGAAGATTTAATCCACCTCACACCTACGAGTGAGTCAACCCTACTTCTAATATAAGAACTAAGGGGATGTAATGTACCATTCAGCACTGACCTGACAACTAAGTGGAATGAGCTAGGCTGGATAGCCATTGTTTGCACAGCAACCCTCCTTGCTTCTTCTAAAACTTGTTCCCTCTTCCTTTTGGGTAGCTGTGTTTCCCTCCACCATGGTAGCTCTAGTTCAGGGCTGTGTCTTAGTTTGGATTCCCTACATGGAGACCCTGAAACATGGATTTGGGTGTGAGTAGTTTATGTGAGAGGTGTTCCCAGATATATTAGTTAGACAAAGGGGTGCTGACGCAAAGTACCAAAAATCTGCTGGCTTTTATAAAGGGTATTTATTTAGGGTAGAAGCTTACAGTTACAAGACCCTAAAGAGTCCAGCTCAAGGTACCATAACAGGTACTTTCTCACCAAATGTTTGTTACCACGTGTGGAAGCCAGATGGCTGCCAATCAATATCTGCGAGGGTTCAGCCTTCCTGTTTCCTCTTCAGGCTCCGTGGGCCCAGCTTCTTCTCATCTCAGCTATAGGCTGGCATAAGGCTTGCCTCTCAGGGCTTCTCAGCTGCTCTGGTCTCTTCACAAGGTCAGCTGTAAACTATCAGGCAAATGTCTCATCTCTCCCTGGGGCTCTAGTGTCAAAACCAAGTTCTCTCCTCTGCCATGTCTTGCCTCTTTCAGACTTAGACAGGTTCAAACGTTATCTGTTCTTAGGATTATACTTTAGCCCACAGAATTTACTAATCAGTAGCTGAAGCTGGTGCTCAAACATCTCTTTCTCCCCCGTTTTGGGGAAATGGAGCTTCCAACTTCAGTCACGGAACAACTTCTGAGGCTATTGTGCTGCCATTGGAGGATGGGCACCAGCCTCCGTGGTGTGGAGTGCTCTACTTGCGAATCTTCTCTGCAGATGGGCAGTGTATTAGTTAGGGTTCTCTAGGGAAACAGAATCAACAGGAAATATCTGTAAATAGTATAAGATTTTATAAAATTCTCTCATGTGACCGTGGGCACGCACAAGTCCAAATTCCGCAGGCAGACTGTAAACCATGGGCTCCAATGAAGGTCCTTGATGAGTTCCCAGGAGATGTTGGCTGTCCAAAGTCAAGCTGGAAAATTCTCTCTGAATGCTGAAATCACTTCCCCTTTTAAGGCATTCAGCTGATTGGATAAAAAGCCACTCATTGCTGATGGCAATCTCCTTGGTTGATTGTAGATGTAATCAGCCATCTATGCAATAAACTCACTGATGATTAAAGTCCATAAATGTTCTTGTATTACAATTAGTCCAGTGCTTGCTTGACCAAACAACTGGGCACAATTACCTGGCTGAGTTGACACAGCCTGACCATCACACCAGATAACACTGTGAATTGAAGGAAAAGGGAAGTGAAAGGGGAAAAGGAAAAGCCAATAAAGAGTGCATTACAAGTGGGTTACTGCCAGGGATAACTGAGACTCCACCCTACTGGAACTCTGAGCTTATGTGGAACACACTTCAGAATTGTCCCACCGAGAGGTGCAAGCCAGGTATTTAGGTCCCAATATCCTACTCTGATGCTTTGAAGGAAGCTCCTGGAGCAGTAAGTCTCTGCACCTGTGGTCTGCTCCACATGCAGGCTGAGTCTGCTCTGGAACCAGAGAATGCGCTCAGGTGGACAGAGGCAGGAAGTTTTATGTGAGGACAGCAACAATCTGCCAGTGACTTCCAGAGCAATCTGAAGGGATAAGTTGCCAACAGACATCTGCTCCAAGCTGTAAATCATAACCATAGTACCTTGCCCTCTGCTGATAATTAATTGGTCCAGACTAGGCATGTAATAAAATCTGGGTCAACATTAGTCATTCCCCAAGGTCTTTCTGAATCTGCTCTGATAAAAGCAAGACAGAGCCACAGTGGTGTCAAAGATGAGAGAGGGGAGTCTGGGAGGTACAGGCAGTTGGATTGCTAGTCACGTGGAGGAAGCTGGATTGACAGAATGAGACTGATGCAAAGAGATGAAAGATATGGAGAGAGTCTTGCTACATCCAAATCTCTGCTTCCAAAGTTCATCGAGACTCATTTTCTACACCCACTCCTCTTCTTGCAGTTTGGATATATGAGTCAATGAATTTCTTTTTGTACCAAGCTAGTTCAAAGTGGGTTTCTGTAACTTGCAAACAGAAAAGTCTTGACCACCAAAATTATCTAATCCTCAATGCTGCCAATTGAGAATCACCCACTTGAATTAAAGCATCGACCCTCCAGGAATCCACAGCAACATGCAAATAATCCCAATACATTTAATCCCAAGAGCCAAGAGTTGAAATTCAGGCAGCCAAACAACTTTAGACTAGCAAGCCAAAATTCAGTTGCACACCATATAGATTAGCAGAAAACTCCAAGGTCATAAATTAAATCTCTAAACCCAAGGCATTTTATCAAATCCTTGTAAAATGTTTAGAATTCTAAAAAAAAACATGTACACTCAATTCAAAAACAAGCATTGCAGATGGCAAATTAAAAATTGGACAATAAAAAACTTACTGCTGCTTACATAGACAGTGCCTAGAAAAGAAGGACAGACCATTACACTAGGCCCTTGACATTGATGGTTGTATTTATGAACCTTGTTCTTATGAAATTGAAACAGCCTAGTATTATATATTGCCTAAGAGTTACCTCCTAAAAGCCTTCTTTTGCTCAAATGAGGCTTCTCTCTAAGCCAAACTCAGCATATAAACACACTACCTACCCCCCAACTCTTGGGGATGGGCCTCCCTGGCCCTGAGGGATTATTACCAAGTGCCAACTAGCAATGCATTTGGAAAAAGACCTTGGCCAAAAGAGGGAAAAATTAAATACAAATGAGTTTTTATGGCTAAGAGATTTCAAAGTGAGTTGGGAGGTCGTTCCAGAGGTTATACTTATGCACATCTCAGCAGGATCTCATTGACTGCCACAGTAAACAGTGCCTCACACAGGAGGGCTCCTGAGGTCTCTAGAGATATCTAGACACTATAGGCAGGGCCAGCAATCTCAGGAATTCGGCACCCTGTCAGTGGACCTTACTTTGGAATATATGTTCCCCAATGTAACAGAGTTAGACTCATTTATAATTTCCCTACACAAGGCTCTTCAGTCCCTTTTATTTGAATCTATAATTAGCACTATACTCACTAAATATATGTCCCAGAGACTTAAATCTTCAGTCTGTTCATATTCTGGTTAAGCTCTGAATCTCAACAGAGTTGCAACACCTACTCTCCAGTTCATTGGACTCGCCCAGGACAACTGGCAAAAGGATGATGATGGACAATACCCAACCCCCAAAACAGAGTATCCACAACTGCAAGCAAGACAGTTCCATCCATCTGTCCCATGGGATCTAACCCCCCTCTCAATCAGAAGCAGAGTAAGCATCATCATCCCCAAATCCTCAAGATTGGGTAATGAACAAACATAAGGGGGAAGGCAACTATGGACTAAAGCAGGTTTATTATTCTAGCAATGAAAGAACTTGTATCATTGATATAAAGGCAGTGGCCACCAGAGGTTCTGAGGGGAGGGAGAGAGAAGAATAGATGTAACACAGGGCATTTTGTAGATTTTGAAATTGTTCTGAATGAAATTGCAATGATGGATACAGGCCATTATACATTTTGTCAAAACCTATATAATTGTGTGTTGCAAAGTGTAAATATAATGTAAACTATAGACCATGGTTAGCAGCAATGCTTCAATATGTGTTCATCAGTTGTAACAAATGTACCACACTAATGAAGGATGTTGTTAATGTGGAAAAGTGTGGGAGGGGCAGGGTATATGGGAATCGCCTATTTTTTTTTATTTTTTATTTACCCCCTCTTCCCTTGCTGCTTGTGCTTGCTGTGTCCATTTGCTTTTGCATTTTTCTGTGTCTGCTTGTCTCCCTTTGTTGAGTCATCTTGTTGCGTCAGCTCACCGCACCATGGGGGCTGGCTTGCCTTCACCAGGAGGCCCCAGGAATCGAACCCAGGGCCTCCCATATGGTAAACGGGAGCTCAACCAATTGAGCCAGAGCCACTTCCCCCTATATTTTTTACATAACATTTATGTAAGCTAAAGCTTCTTTAAAAATAAATTAAAAATAAAAAAACCCACAAAAAAAAAAAAAAAAAAAAAGCTTACTGCTGTAAAAAAGAAAAAAGCAGCTCTACATATACGGATAAGAAAAGATATCCAGAATATAGTATGCTACTTTGTGAGTAAGAAAGAGGAAAAATAAAATCATATATTTATATGTATTGGAATTTGCATAAACACACACTGGAAGAACATGCAAAAAAACTAACAAAAGTGGTTGCATGGGGACAGGGTGTGGGGAATTTCCTGGACATGGACAGGGAGAGAGCAAGGCTTCTCAAGGTAGATAAACCTTTTTATATGTTCTGATTTTCATGTGCTTCTCTTACCGACTCAAACTGTATTTTAAAATATAATAAAATTCACCCAACATTTTCCCAGGAGCTGAAGAGAACAGCACAGAATTCCAAAGGTAAAACACTAACAAGCTAACCAACCTTGACCTTGAGAACACAGCAACATCCCACAAAAAGAGCTTGATAATAATCTACTCACATCAAAACCAAAGGGCTTAAAACAAAGAATTTTAAAAATGTATCTCATTTCCAAAGAAAAGAAGAACTATTTTTGTCAGGCCATGAGAACCTAAACTGAGGTTTCACCCGACATAGCTATGGAAAAACACCGTGGAGAGGGGGAAATATTCGTACTTCCTCTTAAGTATTGAGAATGGAAAGAAATAAAGAAAGAGGGAAATACAGGAGTACATAAGGTAAAAACACATGAAGTCCACACAGTGGAGGGCCAAATGTCTTCTTGATGAGAGCATTGATCTAGAATTCATCTCAGAATGTTTCAAACATGTCTATAAATACAAGACAAAAATCTATGAATGAGGTAATGTGTTTTGAGTAGTTTATAAATTATTCAGATTCATTGATTAATTAATTCCAATTTTCCAAAAACCCATAGACATTAGAAGTAAAATAATGTATATAAAAGCTTTTTTGGAAAAAAAAAAAAAAAGATTACCATTAAAATGCTACTTGTTATTGTATCAATAAAATTGATTTGTTTAAAAAAATGTTACTTGTTATTACCAACAGCAATAGTCATTTTTAAATAGATAATCTATTTTTAAAGATTGGATGTTTCCTGGTTTAAGAAATATATTTAATATTATTTAATTCTTATGATATATATGGGGAGAGTTCATCAAAATGAAGGTTTTTCATTGATTGTACACTTTGGATTGAATGTATGGTATGTGAAGATATCTCAATAAAACTTTTAAAAATGAAGATTTTTACTAATAAAATCTCTTGTTTGCATATTTTCAGAGAAGTGTGTTGTAAAAAAACAAGCATTACTATTATGTTATTATTAGGTATTTTTATTTATTTAAATAAAAATAATCAGAGTTGAAATATAAAAATATAGGCCAAATTATGAGAAGATAAATGGATAGTCAGTGAAAGGGCATTAAAGAACAGCGTTAGGGAACAAAATAAAAGCAGGTTTTTGCAAGAGGCTCCAGAGTGGCTATTCAAATGCCCAAAGTGGCTGGGAAGGTAAGTGAGCAAAGCTGGCCTGCAGGGGACAATGGCAACTGTAAAGCACATGCCCTTCTAGTGGGGGTACATTGTATTCAGTCCCAGCTTGTTATTTGGTCTCAGTGTTTCCAGGTCTTTGGTAATTGTTTGTTTGTTTGTTTTCTGTTTTTCAAAAGAATAGAGAAATCTCAAATTTTATGTGAATTTAACTATTTTGTATATTGTGGCCAAATCCAAATAAGTTTGTAGCCTGTAATGGATTCAGGCATATAAATTTGTTTTGTTTGTATAAGTGTGACATATTAAATTAGGCATTTTATCATATATAACAGGGATCAGCAAACTATAGCCCCACAGGCCAAATCCAGCCTACTATCTGTTTTTTGCAAATAAAGTTTTATTGGAACAAAGGTATGCTCATTAATTTTCATTTTGTCTATAGCTGGTTTTGTGCAACCAAGGACCCTAAAATGTATTTTGTGTTTCTTTACAAAAAAAGTTTGCCAACCCATGATAATATTTTTACCTTTAGCAAATCAGAATCTGTTGTATTGAATTATGTTCTAACAGGGTTCTACTAGATTTTAATGTCAAATTACTTTAAGAAAAAAAACTTTTCCCCCAGAATATATCTTAGAATATTTAATATAATTGTTTTGCATTAGAAAGCTAAATAATTGAATCTGGCAGGAAACGGGTATGAGAACCATTTAGTAAAATTTCCATATTTATTGAGACTTGCTATATATCATAGATAATTGTATTAAGAAATAAAATTAACTATGCTAAATAAAGCCAGGAATGCCTTTTATATGGTTACCACAGAAAAATAAACCTGAAGGTATTACACATCACCTCACGAAGCTAAGCCATGAAAAACAAATTATTTTTAGCCTACGCTACACCATCTAGAGGTGAAAAAGATAATTTCCCATGCATCCTACAAATCTTTCAGAACCTTCTCTTTTTGGCTTATTTTTCTCTCATTTGCTGTGATGGTCAGGCCAATGTGTCAACCCATCCAGGTAATGGTGCCCAGTTCTTTGGTCAAGCAAGCACTGGGCTAATTGTAATCATCAGTGAGTTGATTGCATAGATGGCTGGTTACATCTACAATCAACTAAGGAGATTGCTCTCAACAATGAGTGATGTCTTATCCAATCAGTTGAAGGCCTTAAAAGGAGAATTGATTTCAGCATTCAGAGGAGAGAGAAAGCCAGCATCTCCTGGGAACTCATCAAGGACCTTCATTAGAGCCCCTGGTTTACAGCCTGCCTGGCAGAGTTTGGACTTATACTTCCCCATGGTCACATGAGAGAATTTATATAATCTCATACTATTTACAGATATCTCCTGTCAGTTCTGTTTTCCTAGAGAACCTTGTATTAGTCAAAGTTCTCTAGGAAAACAAAACTGACAGGAGATATCTGTAAATATTGAGATTTTTATAAAAATTGTCTTATGCATCTGTGGGGATGTTCAAGTTCATATTCTAGGAGAAGCTGGCTGGCTGAAGTAGTGGTTATTATTAAATATAGGGTTTCAGTATCTTCAACTTTTAAATTATTGATTATCTTTATAGCAAAGGGTTAGTGAATAAATAAAATAGACTGTTGTGCCTAGCATTGAATCCAGGCCTCCAATCAAAGATTGCATATAATCAAGTGCAAAATCTTATACAACAGATGAAAAAATACAGTTTGCACCCTATGTGGATGGCTGTCTTGAAAGACCTCAAGAAGACTGTAGCAATTTAGTTGGGCTCCAAAATAGCAAGAGGAGTGATAGGAGCTCTGTCATTGAATAATAGTGTGTATTTTAGTATTTACCAATTTGTAGATTGACTATTTTTACTCCTTTGGGTTGTCTTGAGCTAGATAGCGAAGGATGCTGTTATTTTTTTCCTGGTCCTTCTCATTGCCTCTCCTTCTTACATATTTATTCTTTTGCCATTGGATATACAGTTTTCCCAGCACCATTTGTTGAAGGGAATATTCTTTCCCCAATCCAGGCCAGATCCCAGAGCCACTAAGTTGTGGAGTTATTTGTTATGTAGCAATAGAAAGGAATGGATTTAGACGTCTGTTTTTAAATGTCCAAAAATAACATTTTGTTGTTTTTATTAAGATACCTATTTGTTATTGATTTCAAATTTGATGGTGTGGTCAGAGAACACCGTCTTCATGAGACTAAGTCTTTGAAATAGATTGAGACTTGCTTTATGGATTAGAAGGGAAGTTGACAAACTATAGCCCATGGGCCAAATATGGCCAGTTGCCTGTTTTAATAAATAAAATTTTATTGGTACACAACCATATTAATTCATTTACATTTTGCCTATGGCTGCTTTCACTCCACACAGGCAAAAGTTGAGTAGATGCAGAAGTGACCATGTGACCCACTAAGCCTAAATATCCATCCTTTATAGAAGAAGTTTGCAGACCTCTGGTTTGGAACTTAACTGCTGCATTTGTATTTTAAAATGTATTTCCTTATTTGATGGGTGTTGATTTCATATTTCTTTGAACTTGTTTAATTGTGTTCCTCAGATCTATATGCCCATGGATTCTTTTGTCTGCTTGATTCAAGAGTTATTGAGAGATGTATTAAAATCCCCCACTGTGATGTGAATTTGTCAGTTAATCCTTGTATTGGGATCAAGATTTGCTTTATATACTACTGGGTACATCAACATCCAGAATCATCATGTCAGGCTCACCAGCACCCACACCCACAGCAGCAGTTCTGGTCCTCAGCTCAGCTGCCCTGGATCATGGGCAACAAAAAACACACCTTCATTGATAAGAACTCAGACGGCATCTAACACAACTTTATAAGAGATCTGCACATCTTCTCTCTGGAGTCCTGCCCTTGTTTCATTTCTGACCTCTGAGGCTGTCCCTCACTAACCTGCTCAGCAATACATTTTACTTTGTGTATGTGTGTGTGTGTGTATTTTATCCAGAATTTTTAGTTGTTTTATAGCAGGGGTGTTTTTCAGGATATCTGTTTATCATATTGCCAGAAATGTAAATTTTCTCAGCTTATTTTTAAAATTCTACTGAATTCTCACTCTGTTAATAAAGTCTACTAGATACACTGTCAGATTTTTTTGTACAACTACATGGTTCAGAAGAGGATGTGTACAGTATGCTCCCACTTGAGTTTTTGAAAAAAAGGAGATGAATATTAGTGTTTACTAATTTTATACAAATAAATTACTTGTGGAATATATCAGTAATTGCTAACAGTCTCCACTAGAGAGAGAGAATGGAGGACTGGGGATCTGAGGTAGGAGGAAAATACTTTATTACTGCTAGAGTACTTTATCATGTGTATATATATCATTTTCTAATTTTAAAAATCTACCTAATTTTTTGAAAGGGGATCCTACTTGTAGTTCTCTACTGCAAATGTGATAATATATATTTTGTTACAAATTGCAATCATACTGCTTTAGGTTTGTACAACCTTCTGCTTTAAGGAACTCATTTAACTGTCTAACCTTCAGGCTTCACAAAGGCGAGCCTGAACAAGGAGACCAAAGACATGGACAGAATTGGTCATAAACATCCTGCTCTTCAATCTTTTATCTGCGCACCAGGCCGTGTAGCTCTTTTTAAGATATAATCTCATATCCTCATTAGAGAGGAAATGGCTGGGCTCCCCAAACTTCTCTTCTGTAGAAATAGTTCCCCTGAAGGGATATATCTGAAACTGAACTGATAGCAGCAAATACATTTTCAGTTTAAAATAATGATCTTTTTCTCGAGATAAAAATTCATATTCATTTGAATGAGTTTGAACTACCAGTACCAACACAGATATAGCTCTAAAACATACATTTAGAAAAACTAGTTTTAGAACAAGGTATATATTATGACTCTAAGTTAATAAATCTAAAGCCCAAATGATTGTTTTATAAAAAGAATGTGTCTGTGTATTTCTTATTTAATTTTCAATATAATGTTCATTGTCTAAATTTTGGTAAATACAGAAGAGTTTTAGAAGAGAAATTGAAAATGACTTGTAATACTTCCCCACAAAAATAAGAAATAATATCTGTTAGCATTTCATTTCTCTCTCTCTCTCTTTTTGCCATGTACTTTATGTGCATTTGTGTAAAAAAATGGTTGTAATTCTGCTTTATTCTCTTACTATGATAAGCATTTTTCCATGTCAATAAATACTACTTGAAAACATAATTTTAAATGTGTAAGCAATATTCCATTAGATGGATATATCATCATTTAACTAGTTATCTTCCTATTTTTGCACATTTCTTTTTTTCTCTACTATTAGGTTGATGGAAAAGTAATTGTGGTTTCGGACCATGAATTTTAAATCATTCTAACTAGGCTCAAACACATCTTTATTAATCAAAAAAGGAACCATTACAATCAACACATTTTCGCCAACAAGAAATGAGTTTGTTTATTGCTGTAGTGTAAAAATCCATGCTTCGGGATTCGATGAACTATTTGAAAGCATTTTCTGCATGTGTGTGTTTGTGTGTGTTGTTCCAGGTGCTGAGGGATAAAGTACACAGAACACCACCAGGGGTCCCTAGCACATAAGGTTTATTGGGCTTACATCTCAGCCAAGCTCTTCAAGAATGGAAAGGTTTATTAATTCAGATGGTAGAGACTCCAAACCATTGTCCTGACCTCATAAGAAACCGGATTTCTGACACTAACAAACTTATTAAAGAGAAAAAGGGACAGTAGCTCAATAATTCGGAAAGGTAGGTGTGAAACAGTGGTTTGCTCCTCTGCACTCCATCCCCTCCCTCCTTCACTTCCCTGCCAAAATTTCCTCTAACTTGATTCTGCTTGTTTGTTCATTCTTAAATTTCTAAATAAATATAATCACTTTAAGGCTGGGATGTCCTTAGATCATTCATTCGACCGTTCTTAATATTTAACTATAGATGATGGCATTTATTTATTTATTTATTTAACTCGACAATTAACTATTTGCTGCTCTGTGAACCTGTCCTAGCAGTAGGAATATCATGATGGGCAAAACCAGACACCATCCCTAGTCTGGCTGTGCTCCCTCCTGCAACATCTATCCTAGCATCTCTAAGCAGACTTTGAGGAAACTCAACCCTAACAGATGGCTTTGCCTTGAGAGTCAGGAGACATCATGTGCAGCCCACTTGGATGTTTCTGCTGCTCTAAGTTCCAAAACACTGTCTCTGTGATCCATTCTAATCCATCCTGCATATCAAGTCATCTAACTATTTATGATATATGGCTTTTAAAATGTTTTTCAAAATCTTTAATATAATACACATACATTGTAAAGAATTCAAATTATACAGAAATATAAGTAACAAAAATGAAAATCACCTAAAATCACAATTCTCAGAGATAGCTATTTTAGCAGAATTCCTTTCCATTCAATCCCATTACATACACACACTTTGGACAGGTATTTATTGACTACCCACTATGTAGAGAGCATATTCCAAAGGCTGTGAAGCCTTTTAAAATGAGTAAGGCACAATCTTTGCTCAATCCTCACTAATAGTAGAGTTTATTACACAAACTCTATGTTTCTGTCCCCTTGTGCTTTTATTTACTTTATTGTCTTTTGGAATTTCCACCATAGGTTGGACATTCAAGTTAAAGAAAGAAAGTAAGACTCAAGAAAATTTTTGTTTCTCTTGGTTTGAAAAGCACTTTCTGGTAAAGTGATTTGAAGCTGTTAGCTACTGCAGTGATTCTTAAGGGAAAGCCACGCTGAGGCATTCATCTCGTCCCCATCTCTGGTTTTCTAGCTCTTCTCTAGGGCTGCCAACAGAGTTGGTAAATATATAACATTATGAGCCCCTCCCCACATCAACCCACCCTAGAAAGGAACAACATTCCAAAGTCCCCTTTTAAGGGCAGGATTAGGACCTTGAAATGCATTTCCAACCCAAGCCCGCTATTATTGGGTCCCTTGTGAGAAACAACATAATAGTGACAAGTGTTGAGTAAAATGAAATGACCATCTGTTTTGGATGTTGCTGGGAGGTACCCCTTTCAGAGAAAGGATTTTCCAGAAGATAAAAGCAATTGGCCTGCAGAAGTTTTCTGAGAACATGGAATAAGAACCCAAAGAATTGCAGACAAGCAATACCTAGTGACAAACCAATCTGGGTCCAGGAGAGATAGCTTATCAAAATGGACATACCATACTAATCAATATATATCTGTGCCCCACTTTGTAAGATCCACATGTAAAATGGAAACTTAACATCAGCCAGTCAGAACATTTCCTCCTTTGCTTCCGCATTTGCCCCTTTGCACTCCCTCGGGGAGCTCCTCACCTCTTTCAGTTTGGCACTGCTCGATTTGTGAATTATTTGTTACTCAAATAAACTTTTTTCCCCCCACTTTTTTTATTTCTTAAAAAATACTTCAGTTACATAAATGTTACAGAGAATATATAGGGGATTTCCATATGCCCCACTCCCCACACCTCCCACATTTTCCCACACTAACAACATCTTTCATCAGTGTGGTATATTCATTGCAATTGATAAACATATTTTGGAGCATTGCCACTAAGCATGGATTATGTAGTTTGCATTGTAATTTACACTCTCTCCCATTTGACTCTGTAGGTTATGGCCGGATATATAATGGCCTGTATCTGTCATTGTAATATCATTCAGGATGATTCCCAAGTCCCGAAAATGCCCCCCCTATTACACCTGTTTTTCCCTCTCCCTAACCCCAGAACATCCATGGGTCACTGCCTCCACAACAATGGTATTTCTTCCATTGCTAGAATCACAATAAGTCTCTAATAGAGTACTAGTAAGTTTATTTTAGTCCATAGTTCGTTTCCCAATTCTGAGGACTCTAGGATGGTGATGCCCACTCCACCATTAATTGAGGAGGGCTTCGATCCCATACATCCTATGGATGGGACTCTCTTACTTGCAGTTGTACGCACTCTCGGTTCCTTTGTATGTTGTTTGTCCATCATCTCCTCCCCATTAGTTGTCCTGGGTGAGTCCATTGAACTGGAGAGTAGGTGTTGCAACTCTGTTGAGATTCAGGGCTCAGCTGGCACATGGACAGTCCAAAGATTTAAGTCTCTTGGACATACACCAACCAACTCTAGTACTAAGTATAGCTCAAATAAACTTTAACAAAAAAATTTAATTGCCTCAGTTTGTCTTTGACACAAGCAATAACTAGAAGTCAGACCTTTCTTTCTAGTCTGTGTAACTTCGTGTTTAATTGGCAGTGGATGAAGATGGAGATGAGAAAAGTAGATGTGAAGTAAAATAGGTTACTAATGAACCTGCACATGGGGGTGGAATTATTCCTTCAGAAAAATGAACTGATAAACCAAATTGCTGTGAATAGAGAGTTGAGTGGGTTATGGTCTCCACCCTGGAGGAACTCATGGCCCAGTAAATCAGGGGTCAGACTGTTTTGTGAGAAACCCCATGTAAGAGAGGGGGAGACTCTGGAAAGGATAGAAAAGAAGGATAGAAGAGGAGACTTAGGAAGTCTGAAAGAATATCATATGCCACCTGAAGTCTGAAGGAAAACTAGGAACTTGGAAGGAAAAGGGAAAAGGCACTCCAGGCAGAGGAAACGTGTGGAGGAATGTGGTTTTGTAACTGCATCCTAAATTCAGGGACTTGCAGGTGTGGTTGGAGCAATGGGGCTTGCAGGAGAAAGAAAAGTAAGGTCAGAGAGGGGCCCAGGGTCAGATCTTGAAGGACTTTGTATGCTAAGCCAGGAGTCATAATTTTAACCTGAAAGCCATGTGTTCTAGTTTGCTAAGCTGCTCGAACCAGATACCATGAAATGCATTGGCTTTAAAAATGGGATTTTGTTAACTTACAAGCTTACAGTTTGAGGCTGAGAAAAATGTCCAAATCAAGGCATCATCAGGCAATGCTTTCTTCCTGAAGACTGGGTGACCCTGGACTGCTCAATCACATGGCTAGGCACATAGCTGCATCTGCTAGTCTTTCCCTTCTCTTTTGGGTTTTGTTGCTTTTAGCTTCTTGATTCCATGACTTTCTCTCCTGTCTGAGTTTTGTTCTCTTATAAAGGACTCCATAAGAGGATTAAGACCCATCCTGAATGAGGTAGGTCAAGTCTTAAGATCCTACCCATCTTGAGAAACCATGGAGGCGAGAAGACAGTGGTATGATACAATTAGGAAACTGAAAGAGAAAAACTGCCAGCCGAGAATTCTTTATCCAGCAAAACTGTCCTTCAAATATGAAGGTGAATATAAAGTATTCACAAACAAACAGAAACTAAGAGAGTTTGCAAAAAAGAATCCACCTTTGCAGGAAATATTAAAGGAAGCCTTAGAACGTGAAAGAAAAAGACAGGAGAGAGAGGCTTGGAGGAGGGTATAGAAGAAAGAAAAGCAGAAAGGATAACCAAAAGAGTAAAAAGAGAGACAAAAATAAGATGACATATGAAAACCAAAGAATAAAATGGAGGAAATAGATAGTGCATTTTCAGCAATATCATTGAATGTGAATGGATTAAATTACCCAATCAAAAGATACAGGCTGACAGAATGGATTAAAAAACATGAGCCATCCATATGCTGCTTACAAGAAACTCACCTCAGACCCAAGGATACAAACCAGCTGAAAGTAAAAGATTGGAAAAACATACTACACGTGAATAGTAAACAGAAAAGAGCAGGGGTAGCTATACTAATATCAGACAAAACAGACTTCAGATGCAAAAAAGTGATAAGACATGCGGAAGGCCATTATATATCAATAAAAGGGATGATCCTCCAGGAAGATATAACAGTCATAAATATCTACGCACCTAACCAGGGTGCCCCAAAATATATGAGACAAACTCTGGCAAAACTGAAGGCAGAAATAGACATTTCTACAATAATCGTTGGAGACTTCAACACCCCTCTCACATCATTAGATAGAACAACTAGACAGAAGATGAACAAGGAAACAGAGAACTTGAACAATATGATAAACAAGTTAGACCTAACAGACATATACAGAACACTGCATCCAAACTCAGCGGGTTATACATTCTTCTCAAGTGCCCATGGATCTTTCTCCAGGATAGACCACATGTTAGGTCACAATGCAGCTCTCAATAAATATAAAAAGATTGAAATTATACAAAGCACCTTCTCAGATCATAATGGGATGAAACTAGAAATCAATAGCAGACAGGAAAAAAGTAAATTTGCAAATGTGTGGAGACTGAACAACACACTCCTAAATATTCGGTCGGGCAAAGAAGAAATTGCAAGTGAAATCAGTAAATATATTGAGACAAATGAAAATGAGAACACAACATATCAAAACTTATGGGATACAGCAAAGGCAGTCTTGAGAGGGAAATTTATAGCCCTAAATGCCTATATTAAGAAACAAGAAAGAGCTAAACTCAAAGATTTAACTGAACAACTTGAGAAACTAGAAAAAGAACAGCAAACCAATCCCAAAGCAAAAAGAAGGAAAGAAATAATAATGATTAGAGTGGAAATAAATGAAAATAAGAACAGAAAAGCAATAGAGAAAATCAACAAAACCAAAAGCTGGTTCTTTGAGAAGATCAATAAAATTGACAAAGCCCTCGCTGGACTAACAAAGGAAAAAAGAGAGAAGATGCAAATAAATACAATCAGAAATGAAAGGGGGGAAATTACAAATGACCTCATAGAAATAAAAAGAATCATAAGAGGATATTATGAGAAACTATATGCCAACAAACTAGACAATCTGGATGAAATGGACAAATTTCTAGAAACTCATAACCAACCTACACTGACACAACAAGAAATACAAGAACTTAACAAACCAATCACAATTAAGGAGATTGAATCCAACATCATACTCAATGGGGAAAGGTTGAAAGCTTTCCCCCTAAGATCAGGAACAAGACAAGGATGCCCACTGTCACCATTGTTATTCAACATTGTACTAGACTTTAACAAGATGGCGTTAGTGTAGGAGGGCGCACACTGCAAGCTCCAAGAGCAAGGCATTGGGGACGGGGTCCTGCCCGGGGGTCTGTGCTGTGCACGCGTGGAGTGAGAGGCTTGGGACATCTATCTGCGTGGATCAGCGGCGTGGACTCAACGGTGGAGATTCGTGAGTTTTGAGGCTGCCGGTGGAGGTTGGCACAGGCGGCTGAGCCCCGCGGTTAGGGAAAAATAAAATAAAACGGCCATTTTGAGCCGCGGGCGGGGCGAAAAAGTTTTATTTTCTGGGGATCTGGCTGCCTGGCGCCCCTTGGACCTTGTGTGAACAGAGCAAACGAGCTAATCAGCACCCAGTGAACCGGAGGGGGGATTTTGGTCGGGCAACGCAGCTGATTTCCCTAGCCACCC
>JAKSZT010053786.1:47194-65687 GCA_026826555.1 Tolypeutes matacus
ACTATGAACCAAATATATTGTGTAATATATTGTTTGATTCACACACAAAAAAACAAAAAAACAAACAAAAAACAAAACAACAATAAAATTTACATGTATCCATTATATTTAATTGAGAAATGTATATATTTATTCATCTGTGTTTACTTCTTAGTTTTTTATTGCTTATGTTTTCAATTATTAAATGTACAAAATAAAGTTAAAGAAAAAAAAAAAAAAAGAAGCTTTTCTGTGCCCAGATGCACATTCTATAAGAGAACTGCACCCCATTCCCTGACTGGCAGACACAGTCTGCTTCTGGTATCCGTAAGGTGGGGACCATTTTATGTCTCTGGAACCTGGGAGCTGGTTAGTCCTCTCTATAGAAAAGTATTTCTTCCCAGAGTCCTTTCTCCCATTCATTTTGGGTTTCCCATCTGGAGCACACACTTCCTCCATAACCGATTTCCAGGTCAATGGCGGTTGACATCCTCTGACTCCCAGGGACTGATGTTGTCCCTCCAGGCCTGGGTTTTCCTCCACCTATGAGGATTCTGTGATGGCCTCCACAGGTGAGAAACTAGTCTAACTCCACTGGATGGTGACCTTGCTAAGATACCCTTTGCATAATCACGTTATACCATAAATGTGAACATGTTTAATGAGTATTAATTCACAAAGGAGCAAAGAGTTAGAAGGTGAGCCCCTAACTGGTGGTCTTGGGGAAAATGATTTGATGACTCACTCAAACCTGGAGAGGTAGTAGGAGAAAAAGAGAACCCAGAAGGGAATGAAGAGAGCCTGAAGGAAGTACTAAAGGGAGAGAGGTAGAAGCTGAAGCAAGGTAGTGAGGGGCTAGTGAGACACAGAGAGTTCCAGAAGCTTTCCCTGAACCTCACAGCCCTTGCGGATAGAGACAAAAGGAGAACCTGGTGTTCTGGTTCTCATTCTGGCTTGGCGACTGCTTCTCCTTCTGTGTCCTTCTCTTGTTCAAGTCCTTGCTGCTTGGGGTGGGGTGGAAGAACAGAAGTACACAGTAGCTACTCTCTTTGGCCCAAACTTCATGTCCTGTTGGAAAGGAATCTGCCTCTTTTGGGAAGACCAAACTGGTGTCAAAAACCAGAGATCAAGTCACAGGAATCCTTAGACATTCAGTTTTCAAGGTCTCCAAGAAGGTGGGGCTCCAGTGGGCTGGGGCAGGAACTGGATATACTGGGGTCAGTCGGAGCATGAACCACACTGCTGAGTATAGCTTTTAATTATTTCTTCATGCAATTGGAAATTTCAAACACTGCCATTATCAATGTATTCATTCAATGTGGATAATTTTTTATTGATCCTTGGATTTCAAAAATTCTCTACCTAGGGTCTTGATTCACGCCAGATGGCTAGTAAACAGGCTTCCACAGACCTACTCATCAGTCAGTTCAAGTGGAGGAAGATTGTGGGTGTGGGGTCAGTCATTGCAATTTGGGTGAGTATTACTCTTTATCTCTCTGTCCACCTACAGAGTTTGAATCAGTTATTCTGCTTGGTTTAATCTGAGAGAAAGAAGTTGAGGGAATCATCTCCTCATTCGAATTTTCTGCTTCTAATTCAGGAAGTACTTGTCAAGTTGGAACAAGTACTGAACAAGAGAATGAGCAAACTGTATCAGGAAGGGAGAGCTGTAAGCGAGTCCAAAGCACAAGCCCAGAAGAGTCTCTTTGAGGGAAAGATACTAGAAATCAAAGCTGTCCATGCATTCTCTTTCCCCAAGTTGTTATATTCCTGCTCCAGCTCAACTGGCTCTTTTCCCGTTCTTAAACTGAGAAGGCCACTGTTACCTGCATGCCTAATCTCTAAGGATGCCCTGCTCCCCACCTCATACACACACATATTGGTGCATATGTGGACATTTCCTTTTCCCCGTGGTTCTGCCACACACACACACACACAAAGTTGTAATTTTTCAAAATGGAGCTTCATATTAAGGAAACAAAGCAAAAGAAACCTCAAAGATATAAATCTATACATTTAAAGAGGACAAATCACATTAAAGAGCAATGGGATGCAAACAGAATTGTCTCCACAGCTCCTTTCTCTGGGTGTTAGTTCAAATTTGAAATGTTTAGCCTGAGATAAGCTTCTGTTGTTGCTGTGACTAGTTCTGGTGAAACTGAAAATCATTTCTTGAACACCCTTTTTGTTTTCTAGTCCAACTCAGGTCCCTATCAGAGAACAAAAGGTAGGTAGGTATTCAGTCTAGAAGTGTTACTTCAGAGCGGAGTGTATGTTTGCCTATAGTGTCCCCAAGGTTGTATTTCTTGGGGACCTGAGCCCTGCAGGAGGACAGGAACACCCCAAAAGATGTCATTTCCAGATATAACCACGAGCCATCAGCCCATAGGCCACCCTGCCCTGAAGCTGTGTTCTCCTCATGCATCCCTCTATTTTCTGACCTGTTCACTTTCATCCCGTCAACCACGTGGTTCCATCCTAAGGTGAAATTCATCTGCTTCATCTACTGTCTTATGTTAGCATCCAGGCCTAGCCTGGTTCTTGGCCACTAATATCTACCTCTTGGCAAACCTTATTTCTTTCTCTCCTAACCCTTGGTGAGAATACTGCCCTCCTTAGAGACCCTTTGCCTCACAGCCCTATTGTATCACTCATCACTTTATACTGTCAGCACTTATTTCCTGTCTGTCACCTTTGGTCAAGCCACATCCCATTCATCTTTGGATTACCAATGCTCAGCACATAGTAGGGACTCAATAGATGTTAGCTGTGGCTAAGGAGGGAATTAACATTTGTCAAGCATCTACTGTGTACTAGGAGATTTATATACATGAGTTCCCTCTCTCAAGCTTGAATCCACAGGTGTGCATACCAATAACTTCTTACTTTTTTCCTTAGGCATCCCTCAGTTAACATAGTTGCCTGGAATTTTAAAGGTATTTTATGAGTGTTTACTAGGGAAATATACCATATAAACACATTAACAATAATAGACCTACAGAATTAGGAGCAGGATCCCTTTAAGAACTAGGAAAGAAGCTTCCTTCCTGAATAATTCAGTCAAAAAGATATTAGGGTGGTGACATAAGCAAAATGGCAGAGTTCCATTCCCCACAAAATTTTTGAACAACAAGCACAAACTGGCAGAACCATTGTTTTCAGAGCTCCAGAAAATAAAGGATTGCAGTAACTGGGTAAGCACCAAATCAAGAAAAAGGTAGCTTAAAAACAGTGGAAAAACCTCACAGCACCTTTGCAGGCCCTTTCCTGATCCCTTCCCCAGCTCAGTGTGGAGCTAGCCTGTGCCCCCAGTGCGGTTCCCCAGAGGGAGCAGGATGCAATTATTTCCATCTTGGGGTACATGCATGTCTATATCAGTCCATCTGGTGGCATCCTGAAGGACTGAACCAGAATGCTCGTCTCTGTGTCACTGTTTCAAGAACTTCCTCTGGAAGTAGAAGTGGCTCATGGGGCAGCTAAAATGCCACAAGAAAACAACCAACACACAGCTGCCTGTGGCAAGGGATTAAGACATACAATTTAGTGCCTGAGACCAGGAAGAAAGACTATGAAATTTGGGGGGGAATAGGGGGCATTCAGAGCATCTGTGTGAATGGAGGGATTCATAAAGCCTTGCACCCATGCCTGGGACAAGACAGCTTCCTTCCCTTGAAGAAACTGCTGAGTATTGTATTGTGATTTTGAACTTTATGGGCATCTTTCCCGTGAGGCAAGGCCAGCTTAGGGCTTGTGCTAACCTGAGACTTGTGTTTTGGTTGGAGGCCCAGAGAGAGCCAGAACCACAGCCCACTCCCTTGTCAGCTCTTCCTTAGGTGTGTGCATTTATACAGCCTTTCCCTTTGGGGGTTGTCATCTCTCCTCACAGCTCTCTCCTTTTTGCCTATTGTGCACAGAATCCCCCAGACAGCATGTGCCCAGTTTCATCGGCTGCCCCCTAAGCGTAATTCTCTAGCTCCTTCTTGTGTGTAAAGGATATCCTCATTCCAAATCTGGGAGAGAAAGAGCAGAGGTGGGTTGAGGAAAGAGGAAATAGGAGTGAGGAGGGAAGATTTACTCAAGGTTTTGGCATCCAGAGAGGGAAGCAGAACTTGTAAGGGGTGGGGAAAGCAAGAGACTGGAAGGTTGGCTCCAAACCTGACTCCCTTCTGCTGGCTGTGGGAGTCTCACACTCAGGATGGCATATTTGACACCAGGGTGGTGGTGCAAAAGCTGACAGGGACCAGAAGACAGAGTTACCACTTATTGTCTTGGTTCCAGCACAATGCTCAGACATATACTTCTAAGCAGGACACGATCCCTGCACATGTGGGTGGTGGCGGCTTGGGTGCTAGTGTGAGGCATGCAGGGCAGGCCTCCTGCCTGAGACTCACCGGCACAGGAGGACTCAGTTGGTAGATGGAAATCTCCTCTCCAGAAGGAAAATGAAGGGACACAAACCACTGACACCTTCCTCTGTCTCTACCTGCAGGTCTTGTACTTAAGGATTTCCTGGCCTAGCAGCACCGTCCCTCGCCCCCCAAGGCCCCGCCCTGCCTACAAGTCCTCCGCCTCTCTCCCCCAGGGGCTCTTCAACTTCACCCACCTTCTGCACTGGCCTTCAGCCCCAGGGGACAAGAGAGACTTTTTGGCCTCTACCAGCCCCCAGACCTCCACCGTCCACCTGAGGGGGCCTGCCCAGGCCAGCTATGCCCTGGGAGGCTACCTGGAGGCTGTGCTTGTGGCCAGGGACCACCAGGGCAGGCCCAAAACCCATGGTGGGGATCTGTTTCGGGCACAGCTGCTGGGTCCCGGCCGGAAGACAGGTGTCCCTGGAGATATCCAGGATCTGGAGAATGGCACATACCTGCTGTCCTTCCCCCTGCTCTGGGCTGGGGAGGCCCAGGTGCAAGTGCGGCTGATCCACTCCAGCGAGGCCGTCGGTGTTCTGCGGAGAATCTGGAGGGACCAGTGGGCCACAGTTGATTTTAAGGGGTATTTCCGGGGACCCACAGGATATGAAGAAAGTGTGATTTGCAATGTTAACCCTCTGTTGATTGGAGAGGAAGAGTCTACATGTTACTACAGAGATGAAGATTCGGGCGAGCTCTGGTTCTGTGCCAAACCACCTACCCTGCCCTGCGACTCACTGGTAGAGCATTCAGGGGGAACTTACTGGAATGTGACTACACCTGATGATGAGGCCCTGATGGCGTGGTAAGAAGCCCAGCGGCGTCTGGGATGCCTGCCCCAACCCCTGAATCCTGGTCCCTGTGGTTGTTCTGCCTGAGCCCCTCCCATCACTCATCTCTTCACTTCTCTGTCCTGAGCACCTGCTCTGTGCCGGACCTCACACTAAGTGCTGACTATCAGTAGAAAAGTTGGGGGCACATGACTTTATAAGACAAGCAGTGTGATGAGTGCTTAACTGTAGTAGGTACTGTGTGGCTGGAGACACAGAGAAAGGGCTCCCCAACCTGCCTATGATGGTCAGGGCAGGTGGCAACTGAACTGAAGCTTAAAGGGAAATATATGGGAAGCAAGGATTTCTGAAGCAGAGAGAATGGTGAGGGCACAGCTGTAGAAGTATGAAAGAGCAGCGCGTGTTCTGGATGCTGGGTACAGGTTTTAGGGATTGGAGGACAATTGTGCAATTGATGAGGCTTGAGGCATAGGCAAGGGTCAGATATTGGGGAGTCCTGTACCCCATGCTAAGGAATCAGGACACTAGCCTGAAGGCAAGGGAAAGCCATGAGCTTTAAGACCAGGTTTGTGTTTCTGATGGCTCCCTCTGGCTGCACTGTGGAGCATGGACTGGCAGGCTAAGGCTGGAGGCAGGGAGCCTGGAGAGGAGTCCATGCTGGAGGTGATGTGGCTTGGACTGGGAGGGTGGCAATGGATACACACTGGAGGGGCAGATTCATGAAATGTGAAGAGAGAACAAGCAGAACTTGGTAAGCAATAGGCTCTGGGGGCCAGGGAACAAGAAGTGACGCTGCCAATCACAGGAACCATCTGGAAGTTGGTTGTGGTTTGGGAGACTTTCTGTGAAGGTGGGACACTGTGTGGCAATGGAGAGACAGCAATATGGCAGATGGATGTGGTCGTCTCCCATTTCATCAGGGGAAAGTCAACGTCTGTGGGGTTAAGTAGTTGCTTTGGGGCATGGCGCTAGTAAGATTGGAAGGCAAGTGTGACACTGTGACTTGCTGCCCAGAGAACAAAAGGGTCTTCACAGGAGAGATTTGAATCACAGCCTCTGTCTGGGGGTGGGACAGGAGGACCCTTAGCCTGGCCTTTCACTCAGGCCTCATATTAAGGCTTTTGGCATAATTCCCTAATGACTTTAAACCTAGAGTCTTCACATTGGTGTGTAGTGTAGTCAAAGTGTCTATATGTTAGATACAAACATTTACAATATACCACTGTGTTTTTCCTGTTCTGCTGCTTTTTAGGATTTCTATAAAGAGAGCAAGTTTAGTCTAGTGGAAGAGGGCACAGTTGCTGCCAGGCTCAAGACTGCCTGGTTCAAACCCCATCCACTAGCTGGATGTGCTTGGACAAATTCCTTACCTGCTCTCAGCCTCAGTATCTTCACCTGCAAAATGGGAATAAAAATAGAGTCTCCTTTATGGGGTCATTGCGAGAATTAAATAATTTGATACAAACAAAGCGCTTGGAATGGCGCACAGTGCACAGTAATTGCCTGTCACCTCACCGCGTTCTGTTACTGGCCTCGGGAACAGAACCTCTCTGCACTTCTGGCGGCCCCCGCAAGGAGCGCTGTCGAGTTGCCTGCATGTAGGTGGTCAGGGAGTAGGGAAGGCTGGATGAGACCCCGGTAAGGGAGCAGAGACTGCAGACTAGAAACCAAGCAAAATAAAGGCTACAACGTGTCCAGTCTCCGTGAAGTCCATCTCCCTGGAGGGACAGAAATGGGCAAGGGAGAGGAGGCTGGTTGCAGACTGAGAAGGGGGCTGGACCTGGGCTAGACGAGACCCTCAAAATGAAGCAGGCGTCTTTTAAGATGGAAGGCCAGGGTATGTAGCCTCCCGCAGAGAGGGAGCTACTTAAGGCAGAGGGGGAGGGGGCAAAACCCTCCCCAGAGGATGGCTGGGTGGGGGCAGAGCAGAGGTGCAGGAACATCCCCTCCGAGGTAACGTGGGGGAGAGTGGGGTTCGGGTAGAGGGCTGGCAGTTGAGGTGGTCGCTGCTCTGTGGCCCTGTGAAGTGGGAGGAGGACAGGGGAGCCCTGGAAAGAAGGGGGCTCCAAAGAGCACACAAGTTATCACTTGTAGCTTTGGGGAGTGGAGCAAGCTGGCTGGGGAGGGTCCGTAGCACCGAGGTGAGCAGAGCTGGACACTCATGGCCCCATCTCACACCAGACGCACACCTCTGGGGACTCTGCAGCCTTTTGTGTCAGGGGGTGGGCAGGGCTCCAGTAACATCCACTCTCCGACCTGAGAGTTTTGCACCAGGAAACCTTGGTCTTTACAGACAGATTTTTATGCACCCTTGGGTCAGGAAAGGAGAACCACAGGCCCCCTTTGGACTGGAAATAAGTTTATGATTCAAAGCATGAGTCATCTCAGGAGGGCAACTGAGCTTGGAGGTTACTGTTTATTTGGTCTCTGACAAGATACTGAACCTCTCTGTGGCCTCGGTTTCTTCATTTGTAAAATGGGGACACTAATAGGACCAAACATAGAGTTGTGGTGGGGGACTAAGACACTACTGTAGTTGATGTGTGTAGAGCAGGGCCAGCGCACGGCAGGCTCTGTGCCCTCTCGTACCTACCCTGAGCTCAGGCGTCTGGGGCAGTTGTTCAGTCGCTGTCCAGGGTCCTGGCGGCCCTGGACGTAGAAGGACGGGGCAGAAGACGCTTCATCCTGAGGAGCGAGCAGTCTGCAGGTAGAATCAGACATGATTGGACATGTGGTGAATGTGCAGTGGATATGAATTTATCACGCCAAAGTCAGGTGTTTTCTTTACAGCAAGTTTATTCCAACCCCGAGGTCGTCTACAGCTGGGCAGGCGGGGAGAGCTCCTCTTGCACAGGGTCCTGCAAAGGGACGGATGCCTTGGCCCTCAGGGATCCTCCTTTAGTCCTCTCCACACTGGTTGCCCCAAAGTGCCCCTCCTCCAAGCCTGTGTGGACTTGGACCCCGCAGCGTGTACAGAAATCTCCACCTGGGTCCAGTTTCTCTAGGGTCTGAGTTTTCTGGGGCCTACAACAGAAATGGATTGTCTCACAGGTGTGGAGGCCAGAAGTCTGAAATCAATGTGTCAGCAGGCTGTGATCCCCCCAAAATCTCTAGGGGGGGGTTGTTCCTGGCCTCTTCCGGCTTCTGGTGGTGGCTGGCCATCCTTGGCGTTCCTTGGCTCTAGATGCATCTCTCCAGTGTCTGCCTCCTTCATCACATGGCCGTCTTCTCTCTGTCTTGTCTGTGTGTCTTCTTCTTATAAGACACTAGTTATGTTGGATTAAGAGTCCACCATTAATACTAAATTAAATACTAATTTAATACTAATTTAATACTAAATACTAAATACTAATCCAGTATTACTTCATTTTTATTCAATTAATCTGCAATGACCCTATTTCCAAATAAGATCACATTCATGGGATGGGGATGAGGACTTGAACACAGCCTTTGGGGGGGGGGGGACACAACTCATACATAACAGCCGGTATTATCCTACAGTTGCCCCTCTATGGGGGACTGGGGCCCTGCTGCTCTCAGGGCAGGCCACCCTTGGGCATCTTTCCAGATTGCAGGAATATTCTCCCACTCTCCCCATCCCCAACCCCAACCCTGAAAGCAAATCTGGGGTACAACCTCTTGAATAACTCCAATCAGTCTTACCTGTTATAGATAAACTGGGGGCACATGAGTTGTTTTGTTTTGTTTTAGTTTATTTTATTTCTCCCTGCCCCCCCGATTGTTTGCACTCGCTGTCTGCTCTCTGTGTCCATTTGTTCTGTGTGTCTTCTAATTAGGAGGCACCAGGAACCGAACCCAGGACCTCTTATGTGGGAGGGAGGTGCCTACTTGCTTAAGTCACCTCTGCTCCCTGCTTGTGTGTTTCTGTGCTATGTCTCTTCGTGGCATCAACTTGTTGTTTCAGCTTGCTGTGCCAGCCCATCATGTCAGCCCACTGTCTTGCTTAAGTCACCTGTGCTCCCTGCTTGTGTGTTTCCTTGTTGTGTCTCTTTGTGGCATCATCTTGTTTCAGCTTGCTGTGCCAGCCCATGGCGCCAGCCCACTGTCTTGCTTGTCTTCTTTAAAAGGCACTAGGGGGAGGCAGCTGTGGCTCAATCAGTGGGGCTCCCGTTTGCCATGTGGGAGGCCCCGGGTTCGGTTCCCGGGGCCTCCTGGTGGGGGCGGGCCCGCCCGCATGGCGTGGTTGGCTGACCCAGCAAGCACAGGCAGCAGGGGGGGGATAAATGAATAAATAAATAAAATCTTTAAAAAAAATAAAAAATAAAAAAATAAAAAAAAATAAAAGGCACTAGGAACTGAACCTGGGACCTCCCATGTGGTAGGGAGGTGCCAACTGCTTGAACCACATCTGCTTCCTGCACATGAGTTTTTAAAACCTGCAGTGTGTTGAGTGCTTAACTGTAGTATGTACTGTGTGGCTTGAGGACACAGAAAAAGGGTCCCCCAACCTGCCTATGACAGTCAGGGCAGGTGTCAATTGAATTGAAGCTTGTAGGAGAACTAGGAGTTAAGGGAAGCAGATGGGAAGCAAGGACTTCCGAAGCAGCGAGAACGGTGGGGGCACAGCTGTAGAAGACGAGAGCCTCCTCTACCTGCCTGGTGTGTCTGAGGATCGGCAAGGAAGCTAAATGGCAGGATGGAGGGAAGATGGCAAGAGGATCCCCGAGGTTAAGGGGAGGGCATGAAGCGGCCAGGAAGGGCCTTCTGGGTACACTGGCTTTTGCTCTCAGTGCAGAGGGAGCCACTGCAGGATTCTGAGCAGAAGAAGGCCGTGATATGACTTACATTCTAATAGGTCACTTGGACGCTGTGCGGAGAGTGGACTGCAGAAGGTTAAGGGAGAAGCAGGGAGATGGAATGGTAGGCAGGAAGTTCTCCAGTAATCAGGAGAGAAATGACGGGAGATCATTTGGCAGGGGCAGTGGTTTAAAGCAATACATCTCTGGACACATTCTGAAGGCAGAGTCCCTAGGATTTCCTGATAGACTGAATGTGGCATATGACAAACAAAAACAAAAACAAAAAATCTTATGGATGGCTGTAGGGTTTGTGGCCTGATCAGCTGGGAGGATGGAGCTGCCGACAACTGAAGTGGGGAAAGCTATAGGGGAGGCAGATGAGGGTGGAGCTCACGCATATTAGACATCAAGTGGAGATATTGAGTGTGTAGTTAGATACACAAATGTGGAGTTTTGCAGAGAAGTCTGGGCTGGAGATATAAATGTGGAAGTTAAAGCCAGGAGGCTGAGTGAGATCACCAAAGCAGTGGGTGTAAACAGCATAGAAAGGCCAGGACGGAGCTGGGACTGCTCCAAGATAAAGAGATTGGGGAGAAGGGGAGGAACCATGAAAGGAGACTGAGAAGGAGCTCCAGGGAGGTAGGCAGGGATCTATCTGGGCGTGCGTGGTGTCCTGGAAGCCAGGTGAAGAGCCCGTCTCAGGGAGGAGGATAAAAGCCAGGCCAGAAGCTGATGATGATCAGGGAAGGCAAGAAATAGGAACTGACTTTGGATCTAGCTGTTTCTGTAGAGTACTGGGAGTATGAGACTAAGAGGAGAGAGAAGGCATTTTACAAAAAGCTCCAGACTCCTGCTTTCTGCTTTCTGTACTGAGGAAATCCCCAAAGACCCTGGGTTCCTGAACCCCAGCTCCCGACCCCTTTTCTGCACTCCCCCCCCCCCAAGTCCTCAATGTCTTCCAGGAACCCTGACACTGGAACAGAAGCTCTTGGCTTTAAGAACCTCTCTTCCTCCGAGAACCCCCATTTCACGTTAGCCCAGGATTCCTTTCCCTCATCCACTTTTACTGAGGGCTCCCTTTTTGCCAATTGGTTTCTCCTCAGGAATGTGACAGACAAGAACCTCGCTCAGGGTAGTTTTCCCATCTGGGTGGCCAAGGAGAGCAACAGGAATCTGGGTGAGTGGTGCTGGGCTTGCAGAGGCAGCAGCGCTTCTGAATGATGTGCTTGGGAGGGACAGAGATGGGAAATCTGATATTGGATAAATGTTTCCACAGTTAAAAAAAGAAACTAAAGAGACAATGACAGTTCAATGCCTTCCATGACCCTGGACTGGATCTATTAATGGAGGAGAAAATGCCCAAAAGGACATTATTGAGGCATATAAAAAGACTGTTAGCTTTATATCATTGTTAAATTTCTTGAGTTTGATAACTATACTTAAAGTGATTAATCCTTAAATGAATATGCTTGTACTTAGGAAATATACCTGGAAGTAATAAGTGTACAAGGAGCATGCTGTATACAACCTATGATCAAATGTCTAGTAGATAGATAGATGATGGATAGAAAGATAGAAGGACATGGCAAATGTGGCAAATTTTAAAAATTTGGTTGATCTGGGTCTCTGGCTGAGGGGGCAGGGTATGTTGGAGTTCCTGTATAGGACATTTTTGTAGTTGGCTTGTAGGTTTGAAATTATTTATTTCAAAATGTATGAGTTTTAAAATTAAAAAAAAAAAAAACTTTTTAAAAAGCAGGACTTATTCCATTAGACTCTGCTGTCCCCACTGACTGTGCTGCCACTGCTTACAGTTCTGCCCCCACAACAACTGTGCCGCCCTGGGATCCCGGCCCCAAAGCCCTCCGGCTTCTACCACCAAGGCATGTGGCACTCGCTGTCCTGCTCCGGCCGCTCCTTCCCCACGGCTGACAGCATCCTGGGCTGCCTGGCCGGCCGCGTGGTCCACATGATGGGGGACTCCACACTTCGGCAGTGGTGGGAGTATCTGCGCGACACTGTGCCCTGTGAGTGGCTGGGGGGAGGGCGGGGGGCTCCTAATAGAAGAGAAACAGAGCTTTGAGAAGGCAGAAAACATCTCTCTTGTCAATGGGGCAAAATGCTTGGATTTCAGGAGAGTGATGTTGGAAGAACAGGACACCTAGGTTTGGGGCAGGGGAAGGGCTGAGAAACAGGGTGCCAGATTAATCAATTATTCAAGAGATTATGCATAATTTGGACAAGTTAGTAGAATATCGAGCAGTCTAACAGAACAGGTGTGTTTGAAAAACCATGAATCGATAAGCTTGACTGGAAGTGCTGGGGGTAGTGAAGGAATAGAGTTGGAATTTCAGCTGCAGGGAAATCTGGGTTTAAGGGTTATCTAGTGGCAATCAGGATACACCAAACGTTTTAAGCAGAGTTTTCAGTTTGTAGGGAAGATTGGATGGAAAAGCAAGATCAAAGTCCAGTTATGAGACAATTGTAGAGTCAATAAGTGAGGTGATGAGAGGGCAAAATGGAAAAGAAATAATATCATGGTTCTAGAATTGAGGAAGACAACTGGATAACTGTGGAACTGAACACCAGATGGAAGTCACTGGGATGAGTGACAGGATGTGGGGCAGGGGAGGAGGAGTGGGGAAAGAGGGTATATTTATTTTATACCCCTTCATGCAACATTGGGGGCCTCTTGGGGAACGCGTGGCTGAGGCATTTGAAGACATGGGATTGGAGTTAAAATGAGACGTCAGAGCTGTAGGTGGAATTTTGGTAGCTATTGTCCAAGGATAACAGTTAATAAAAGAGGGAAGAGAGTGGTGCAAAGTGGATCCCATCTGAACCTTTCACACACCAGGGTTTAGGACAAATTCTACAATATAATGAAATGCGGATTAGGGAATATGCTTTCTGGGAGAAAGGGACAACAAATGAGGCAAGGAAGATGGAGGAAAGAAAGAACACAAGCTCCCACCCCCTCCCCGATCACCCCACAGAGGGGAGTCTGGGGCGTGCGGTATGATTCTGTGCTCTCGCGTGGGAAACTCTTCCTCCCACTGCTTTCCCTTCCTACCTGTGAGCATGAAAGAAACCGTATCAGGCTTCTCGGCATGGAACTGTCTGGATTTGTTTACACCAGCTGCTCCCCACCTGGACACCCGAGGCCTATGGGGTGTTGTGTGCTCTCCTGCTTGAAGGATCAAGGCCCCCACCCTCACTGGAGGTATGGCCTGGGGGCAACCCCCACTCTGGGAGGAGAGGAGAGCCCAGGAACCAGCTAAGTCAGTGTTCAGGCAACCTCAGTAAGCTCCCAAGGACACTCTGGGACAATTCTGCTCAGGGCATGATAGAGTGGATGAGTTCCCCCAGCCAGGCATGTTTTCAAAGACAGATGGCAGCTCATGAGAGAAGGCTGGGAAAACCACAGAAGGGTCGGGGAGAATGAGGGCTGAGAATAATGCTTCCAACTTGGTAAATGGGAGTTACTGGTAGTATTGTCCAGACAAATCAGGTGGTCTGGACCACAAGAGTGCACTAACAGGAAAGGCATGCTGGAGCTTTTGTATTCTTAGATGAGGACGCACAGCCCTGTGCTAACCCTCACCCTCCCCTCTCATCCCCCAGCCCTGAAACCCGTGGATCTACATGTCACCTATCAGACTGGGCCCCTGATGGCAGTGGACACCTCTTGGGGCATTGTGCTGCACTGGAGGGCCCACAGCTGGCCCCTGCGCTCCCTCCGCACTCCAGTGGCCTCCCTGCACTCTGTGGTCCGAGAGCTGGGGGGCTTGGCCGGGGGCCCCCACACCGTGGTGGTGCTGGGCCTGGGCGCCCACTTCACCACCTTCCCTCCGTCCATCCTTGTCCGGCGGCTGGCAGGGATCCAGGCAGCCGTGGCTGCACTGCTGGCCCGGGAACCCCGCACACTCGTGGTCATCAAACTGGCCAACACTGGCTACAAGTCTGTGTATGGCAGCGACTGGTTCACCCTCCAGCTGAACCGGCTCCTCCGAGCGGCTTTTGCTGACCTCCGCGTGGCCATTGTGGACGCCTGGGAAATGACCTCCAGCCTGGCCCTGCCGGACAACATCCATCCAGGACGGCTCATCGTCCGCAATGAGGTGGACGTGCTGCTGTCCTTTGTCTGCCCCATCTGAGTGCTTCGGAGGGTCCTGGCGCTGTGTGGGTGGGGAAGGTGGTAGGATCATGAAGCCTGGAAGCCCTAGCCCTCAGCCATCGGTACCTCTTCTCCTGCCTCTCCCCAGTAATACACAGGCCATAAAACCAGCCGGCAAGAATTGGAATGTGGGGGTGGCTTGTTATGGGTTGAAGGGAAAAGAGGGGGAGAGCAGGTAAGACTGGCAGTGGCTCAGCGCATCTTAAGAGCTTTAGTTCCCACATGGAAAAGCTGTGCTAAAGGGGGGGGGGAAGGAGGCAGAGCCAGGAACAAAAGCACCAAAGCACATGAGGACTGTCGTTTTATGTGTGGGGCTCTGTATTTAGGGTGTCAGTGAGCCTGGCAAATGTCACTTTAGGGGAGAATCTGAATATATATATATATATATATATATATATATATATATATATATAGAGAGAGAGAGAGAGAGGCTTCCATGTATTGATTTGTAAAATATTTCTTCAAATTGTAAGAATACATGCTTTTATAGAAAATTTGGAAAGCCATTAGCCAAAAATAAAAATCACCTGGAATTCCATGACTGGGAGATAATCTGTTTAAGTACATATATTCCCCCAATTTTTCTATGCGTTAAATTTTTTCCTCTCCCTTCCCCCCCCCCCTTTTTTTTTGCCAGTGGTTGTAAACACTTTTAGTGATGGGCCCTTCCCCTATTCACAGTTGATATATACATCAAGGGATTATTCAGAGGTCTAACTGGAAATTAAAGAGGATTTTGGTATGCCTTTAAGGTCCTCCAAGAAGTAGAAGCCAAGACCGGATTAAAAGTGCAAAGATGTTATTACAGGAAACATCTTTGGGAGATAACGGGGAGGAAGCCAGGTAAGGCTGGGAGAGCCATCGGACTGTGATGCGAGGATGACCCCAAGCAGAGGAGACAAGGACCCAAGGTTGATGGGAGCATACCAGGCCATGAAGGAAACCTAATGAAAGCTTAACGAGACAGCTGGGAAGTCCTCAACTCAAAGACGACAAACAGAGGAGTCCTGTGTCTCCCAGGAAAGGCCAGCCTTAGTGTCCTGTGGGCTCACGGCAATGGATTTCGGAGGGCAGCAGCTGGGGCCACTGGTCATGTACAGTCCCTGTGGTTGGAGGTCTGGAAACACATTCTCTCAGCCACCACACTCCAGCCCTGGCGCTGCGGGGGTCGGCTCTTCCCTACAGGTCGGGGGGCGGCTCCTCCATGGATCCCGTGGGCTTTTGTTCCTGAGCGGACACTCGGGAGGGAGGTTAGTGACATCGCTACAGCCCCATGGCAGCAGCAGGTCTAGGGGCTGCCAGCCCTCCCCCTGCCCCTCTTCCACCATTCTTTCTAAATTCCCCTCACCCTTAGCTGTTGCCTCCACAAATCTTGGTAGCAAAGAACAAAATAAAACTCAAGGAAAGTAGAAAGAAGATAATAAAGAAAACACCGGTGACTGCAAATGGGCACAAGGGATTTTTTTTGGGGGGGTATGGAAATGTTCTAAAATTGGATTTGGTGATAATGGCACAACTCCGTAAATTTACCAAAAAAGTCATCGAATCGCACACGTAAAATGGATAAGTCATGGCATGTCAATTAAACCTCAATAAAGCTGTTTAAAAGGATAAAGTATAGAAATGAATGAATGAGAGGATTTTAAAAAAAACTATAAAACTAATAAATAAATCCCAGAGGAAGGAAACTGGGGTCCTGAGCCTAAGAGCTGGAAGTGGTGGTGACGCCATTCACGACTGCAGCGCCCGTCATGACTGTGAAATGCTCGCCTCCTTCCTCTGTGCCTCTGAGCTCTGCTGGTGTGAACATCACTGCGAGAAAGCTTCCAGCAGGAAGCACAGCAGCTACCCCCTTCCCAGGGAGCGAAGGGCACCACCACCAGGTGAGAAGCCGTCTGTGGGCCAGGCGCTGCCTGTCGGCGAGGCCCTGGGGAGGCAGCTTTCCCCTGCAGGCCTGTCGGGGGGAGCCTCTGTCAGGGCTCCTGCCAGGCCTGAGCTGTCACGCCGAGGAAGCCAGCTCTGATTATCTTCTGGTTTCAATTCACTCCCACTCTTCCAGGGAACCCGGAAAATGCCTGGGTTGTTCACCAGGCCCCCCATTCCTTTCCAGCCTGGCTCAGAACCCCAATTCTTGTCTCCTACCCCCCGTAAAACTGCCCAAAGCTCGGCTTCATTTCTCAGCAGCTGTTCTCTGCTCAGCTTCTCAGCCAAGTGGGCAGAAATGCCACGTCTAATATGATATCTAAGAAAGCTGACAGATAGTGCAAACAGCCTGCTATATATGACACGGAGCTGAGGTCTATAAGGCAAGCTGTGTAAATCTTTCATATCGGGGGCCAGCACACTCTTTCTGTAAAGGGTCATGTACCAAATATTTAGGCTTTGTGGACCATACAGTCTCTAAGCAATTATCCAACTCTATCACTGTAGCAATCACGCAACCGCAGCCGCTGGTAATACGGAAATGAATGGGTGTGGCTGTCTGCGGACAGTGGGCAGGATGTGGCCTACAGGCCATGGTTTGCTGACCCAAGCTTTATAATATGGCTGCTTTTCTCTGTTACTGAAGAGATATGTTAAATTCTCTCACACTATGCTTGAGTATTTACCTATTTCTACTTATAATTCTGTCAATGTTTGCTTTATATACATTGAGGCTATATTATGAGGTAAATACAAATTTAGAATTGTATCTTCCTGATGACCCTTTTCCTTATGAAACATCCTTCTTTAGGTCTAAAAACACGTTTTTCCGGATGTGGCTGAAGTGATTGGGCTCCCATCTACCATATAGGAGGTCTGGGGTTTGATCCCTGGGGCCTCCTGGTAAAAGCATGCAGGCAAGCCGGGCCTGCACAGCTGTGCGGCCAGCCAGGCCCACGCAGCGAGCCACACAGCAAGATGATGACGCAACAAAAGAAAGACGCAGGGGAGAGTCAAGGCGAGCCGTGCCAGAAACCAGGAACTGAGGTGGTGCAAGTGACAAGGTACCTCTCTCCCATATCGGAGGTCCCTAGGATTGAATCTCAGTGAAGCCTGGAGGAGAAAAATGAGAAAAGAAGGCAAAAAAGAAAGGAAGGAAGGAAGGAAGGAAGGAAGGGAGGGAGGAAGAAAGAAACAGACACAGAAGATCATCCAGTGAATGAGCACAGACAGCAAATAGGGAGAGGGTAGGGGGGAGGAAAGGGGAAAAAAAAAGAAGGAATTAGTAAAACAGAAAGTAGGTCATAGGAAAATATCCAAACTGAAGCATAGAAAGATAAAAGGATAGAAACTATGAAAAAGAATATAAAAAATGGGACCTGGTAAAAAGATCATTGGAACCCCAGCAGAAGGGGAAAGAAAAATTGAGGCAGAAGTAACGTATAAAGAGACAAGAAGGACTTTCCAAAATTTATGAAAGAAATCAGGATACTGATTCAAGAAGTGCTATAAAACCCAAGAAGGATAAAAACAAAGAAAACCACGTGGAGGTACATGATAGGAAAGCTGTTGAATACCAAAGCCAGAGGTAGGTAAAAAAAAAAAAAAAAAAAAGACATGTTACTTCAAAGGGGCAACAAAAGGACAAAAAATAACTCCCCAACATTAATAATGAAAATCAGATGATAGAATCCTTCAAAGTGATGAAAGAATTGTCATCCTAGAATTCTATACCCAGTGAATATGTCACTCAAGAATAAGGTGAAAAGATTAAAAACAAACAAACAAAAGAATAAAGGTGAAATAAAAACATTTTCAGTGCCACTCACCCTGCAGCATGCCCGCGGTCCATGCCTCAGATCGTGTACTTTTCTTGTTTCTTAATAACCTCTTTGCTCCCTTGCCTACCCTATGGTGTACCCTTAAATTCTTTTATGCGACATAAGCCAAGAACCTAGAAGCCCAGAAACCAGAGCCAAGCCAGGAGATAGAGGCAAGTGGTGCTCCCCGATCCCCGCCGATGACTGGTGAGTTTTTAATTAAAGCCTGCTTGTGCCCTCTTTTGTTTTATTAGCGAGGCCCCGAGATTCTCACCCTGGGCCGTGCTGGGAAGTTTGTTCCTTACTCAGCCCCCTCAATACACTACCTCGGGGGGTCCTGAGGCTGTTTGCCTGTAAGCCACAGATCACTCTCTGCTTCTTAATTTCCTTTTTTTTAAAAAGATTTTATCCATTTACTCATCCATTCACCCCTTGCTGCCCGTGCTCGCCGGGTCAGCCAACCACGCCGTGCGGGCGGGCCCGCCCCCACCAGGAGGCCCCGGGAACCGAACCCAGGGCCTCCCACATGGTAAACGGGAGCCCCACTGATTGAGCCACAACCGCCTCCCCTTAATTTCCTTTTTTAAAAAAGATTTATTTATTTACTTACTTACTTTTATCCATTTTTAACCCC
>JAKSZT010053786.1:93080-167142 GCA_026826555.1 Tolypeutes matacus
TAAAGGCGTCCAAATAGGAAAAGAGGAAGTAAAACTCACACTGTTTGCGGATGACATGATCCTGTACACAGAAAATCCTGAAGTATCCACGACAAAGCTACTTGAACTAATAAATGAGTTCAGCAAAGTGGCAGGATACAAGATCAACACGCAAAAATCAGTAATGTTTTTGTACACTAGTACTGAACAATCTGGGGAGGAAATCAGGAGGAAAATTCCATTTTCAAGAGCAACAAAAAGACTCAAATACCTAGGAGTTAATTTAACCAAAGAAGTACAGGACCTATATGCAGAAAACTACAAAACAATGTTAAAAGAAATTTAAAAAGACCTAAACAAATGGAAAGACATTCCGTGTTCATGGATTGGAAGAATAAATATCGTGAAGATGTCAATCTTGCCCAAACTGATTTATAGATTCAATGCAATACCAATCAAAATCCCAACAGCTTACTTTACAGAATTAGATTACCAAATTCATCTGGAAGGGTAAGTGCACCCAAATAGCCAAAAGCATTCTAAAAAAGAAGAGCAACGTGGGAGGAATTTCACTGCCTGACCTTGAAACATATTACAAAGCTACAGTGGTCAAAACAGCATGGTATTGGCATAAAGATAGACACATCGATCAGTGGAATAGAATTGAGAACCCAGAAATATACCCTCACTTACACAGTCAGCTGGTTTTTGACAAACCTACCAAGCCCATGCTAATGGGAGAAAACAGTCTCTTCAACAAATGGTGTTGGGAGAACTGGATATCTGTAACCAAAAGAATGAAAGAGGATCCCTATCTCACCCCCTATATAAGAATCAACTCAAAATGGATCAATTACCTGAATATAAAAGCCAGGACCATAAAACTACTAGAAGAAACTGTAGGGAAACATCTTCAAGACCTTGTAGTAGGTGGTGGTTTCTTGGACTTCACACCCAAAGCACGTGCAACAAAAGAAAAAGTAGATAAATGGGACCTCCTCAAAATTAAACACTTTTGCACCTCACAGGATTTTGTCAGAAGGGTGAAAAGGCAGCCAACTCAATGGGAAAAAATATTTGGAAATCACATATCTGATAAGGGTTTAATATCCAGGATATATAAAGAGATGTTACAACTTAACAATAAAAAGACAAATGACCCAATTAAAAAATGGGCAAAAGACTTGAATAGACATTTCTCCAAAGGAGAAATACAAATGGCAAAAAAAAAAACACATGAAGAAATGCTCAACATCACTCATGATTAGGGAAAAATGCAAATCAAAACTACAATAAGATATCATTTCACACCTATCAGAATGGCCACTATTAAAAAGACAGAGAACTACGAGTGTTAGAGAGGATGTGGAGAGATAGGAACACTTCTTCACTGTTGGTGGGAATGTAGAATTGTACAACCACTATGGAGGACTGTTTGGCAGTTCCTAAAGAAGTTGAATATAGACTTGCCACGTGACCTGGCAACACCACTGCTGGGTATATACCCAGAAGAACTGACTGAGAGCAGTGATACGAACAGACATCTGCACATTGATGTTCATAGCAACATTATTCACCATTACCAAAAGTTGGAAACAACCCAGGTGTCCATCAACAGATGAATGGGTAAACAAACTGTGGTCTATTCACACGATGGACTATTATGCAGCTGTAAGAAGAAATGAAGTCATAAAGCATATGGCAACATGGATGAACATGGAGGACATTATGTTGAGTGAAGCAAGCCAGACACAAAAGGACAAATACTGCATGAATGCATTACTATGAACCAAATATATTGTGTAACATACTGTTTGATTTAAAAAAAAAAAAAATATTTACATGTATCCATTGCATTTAATTGAGAAATGTATATATTTATTCATCTGTGTTTACTTTTTAGTTTTTAATTGTTTATATTTTCAATTATTAAATGTACAAATAAAGTTAAATAAAAAGAAAAAAAAAAGAGGGAAAAAAAAAAAAGAACAAAAGGAACCTATTAATCTATTCCCAGCTTTTGCATTTCAACTTAAAAGGCAAAAGTATATATATATATATATATATATATATATACACATATGTGTGTGTGTGTGTGTATTGTTTTAGGAGGTACTGGGGATTGAACCCAAGACCTTGTACATTGGAATCAGATTCTCAACTACTGAGCTACAACCACTCCCCACACATAATTTTTTGAAACTTGTAAAGCAAAGTTCTCAGTTTTCAACTGCTCAGAACATTATGTATCCATGTTATCCATTTTTCTGACTGTCTTTTGCCTATGTTCATTTGTTCAGAAATACTTAACTGAGAACCTATTATGTGTCAGGAACTGCACAATGGGCAGTGGATACCATAGAGAGCAAATAAGTGTAGTGCCTGTTCTCATGGAGCTTTGAGTCTAGTGGGGTAGTCACTCCAGAGTGAAAAGAGTATTCAATCAAATAAATGGAAATGGTAAATTGTGATAAGTGTTAGGAAAAACAGCACCAGGTACCATTAAGGTGCCTCACACATTATACTGACACAGTTTGGGGGATCAGGGAAAAACTCTGAGGAAGTGATGCTTGTGTTGAGGTCTGAAGAGGCCACAGAGTTCATTGGGAAAAAGGGGAGGCAGGATTAGGGAGAAGAATTTCAAGTAATGTAGACAACTTACAAATGCCTTGCGGTGGGAAGTTGTACAAAAATTTTGAGGAAATGGAAGAATAGCAATTACCCAGAGAGCAAGAAGGGTGGGAAGGTGAAAGGTGGGAAGGTCAAGCAAGGCCTTGGTTTTAAAGATTTGGTCTTTCATGTAATAAGACACCACTGAAGAGTTTGAAGTGGGGGGGGGGATGACTCTCTTATCTTAGGAGAGTTTTGGTGATTTTGCTTCCAAGAATGATCTTCTCTGGGAAATCTTTTTCTACAACATTCTCCCCATCTCTATGCTTTTTGCCAGAACTCATTATCTTTCCTTTACTTTTTCTTAGAACAAATTCTGAACCTCCCTCAGGCTTTAAAGATGGTGTTTTAGGGAAGCGGCTGTGGCTCAATCAGTAGGGCTCCCGTTTACCATATGGGGGGCCCGGGTTCGGTTCCCGGGGCCTCCTGGTGGGGGCAGGCCCGCCCACACGGCGCGGTTGGCTGACCCAGCGGGCACGGGCAGCAGGGGGGGGATAAATGAATAAATAAATAAAATCTTTAAAAATAAATAAATAAATAAATAAATAAATAAATAAATAAATAAAGATGGTGTTTTAGTTAGCTAAAGGCTGCCAAGGGAATATACAGTGGTACCTCGGTACTCGTTGTTAATTGGTTCCGGAAGTGGGATGAGTACAAAAAATGATGAGCACCAAACAAATTTTTCCCATAAGGAGTAATGTAAATAAACTTAATGCATTCCTAAACCAAAGACAATGCACATTTTAATGCAATTTGTAAAAAGATAGTTGTATATCATTACTTTACATGAGAAATAAACCTAAAAATTAATAAATACTTAGATTAAATAAAATAAAAACTTCACCTTACCTGTACTGAGAAGAGTCCGTGGCCTAATGGGATGGAGCGAGGAGAGTGGTGAGGAAGAGGGTCACGGGGAGTGTGGCTTGGAAGGAGAGGCCCCTCCAACACAACATTGGGCACTTGCACTCCAGGTGTTCCTTCTCTTTTCTGCCTTTTTTCAACTTGCACCACAGGTACAGACATACTCTTTGTCACCTTCACTAAAAACTTATCCAATGAGGATGCTTCTGTCTTCTTTTCAGAATTCCTCGAAAGTGTGAAATTGTTCAGCCATTCAATAAATTCACATTTCTGCTTGTCAGAAATGTGCACCGGATGGTGCTTCTCCACATCCGAACTTCTGCCCGTTTTGCACACAATTCTCTTATCAAGGAGCTGGGGGCATCCTCCCTTATCTCCTCCTCTCCTGAAGAACCTCCTCGGCCCCGTCCTGCTGCTCCTTCTGTGGTCCCTGCAGCTGCTCAGTGCTGAGTTCCTCACCATGCTCCTCCACCAGCTCCTCAGCCTCAGGAGCGTCGACCTCCAGACCCAGGACTGGCCAAAGACACAAGATCCTGCTCAGCTGCACCCTCTGAACTGCAGGCTGGGGCAAGCCTCAGACCCTTCGGAGTCTCTCGGAGCCACAGCTTCTGGCCTGGTAATGCCTTCTCCTCTTGTGATGTAGGTTCTACATGGCATTTTTTTCCAAAAAAAACCTCCGGGCTCATCACAGTTAAAAACTTGGTGGGGATGATTAGAGATTAGCACTGCAAGATAGTAAAGCCTTTTTGTCCTTTCCATAAAAAAATAAAAATAAAAATAAACTCGGTGGGGAATAAAACCCTCAGCCTCTACATAATCTTGAAATTCACTGACGAATGCACCAGCAGCCTTTTTTTAAAAAAAGATTTATTTACTTCTCTGCCCGCCCCCCACACCATCAGCAGCCTTTTTATTAGCACTCACTGCCTCACCATGCCTCATGACACTAAGGATGCCGGTCCTCTTTTTAAAATTATCAAATAATTATCAAATTATTAAGGCCGTGGCTGGCCTTAAAAACTTCAACACTCATCACTTTTGTTTTTCTAAAGATCGGCATGCAACACTTTTGCTTTTTCACATATCATGGCTTCTGATACACTGTCGTCCGCTAACTGCTTCTTGTTTGCCCAAATTAATAACAGCTTTTCAATTTCAAGTGTTCGGGAACACATGCTTTGTTACTACTTTAACTCCTTTCACAGCACCAGCCTTTTTAATCACTTCTTTATTCTTAATGATGATGGAGAACGTTGTTCTGGGCATACCATATTCCCTAGCAAGATCAGTGTGGCAGTTTGATGTAATTATGAATTCCAAAAATATAATTGAATCATGCTTGTAAACTGATCTGTTAATCTGGGCATGATTAGGTTAGGATTAGGGCGTTGAGCCCCACCCCTTGGTGGGTGGAGAATTGAATATAAAAGGCAAGGCAAAGGAAAGTTGAAGCAGTCTTTTGAAAAGCAGTTTTGATGTTAAAAAGAAGGCCCCAGGAGAAGAGAAGCAAGCCGTTCGCCTGATCGTCGGGAGAGAAATGCAGCTCCGAGAAGAGAGGAACCCCAGAAGCCTGAACCCTGACAAACGCCAGCAGCTGTCTTGCTCTAACACGTGGCAATGGACTGTGGTGAGAGAAGAAACTTAATGCTTTATGGCCTGGTTTCTGTGGACTTCTACCCCAAATAAATACCCTTTATAAAGACCAACTCATTTTTGGTATTTCACATTAGCACCCCTTTGGCTGACTAATACAATCATTAATGCAAATACCGCTCTCATATTTACCTATTATTTCTTTTTTTTGCTCAATGGTGGTGCGAAGTAATTTTCTTTTCTGCTCAGCACTATCACTGCTCATTTTCTTAGTGTTGGCGTTCAGGAACTGGGTCTGTGAAAACGGTGCCGCAGATGAGAAAGAAAGAATAAGACAAAGAGAAGAAAAACTGGGATCAGGGGACTCTCCTTCCAATATGGAGAGAAGAGCCCAGTCACCTCATGAAGTGTGGCTTTTATTTGGCTTTAGAACAAAAAAAAGACGTGTGAGCATGTGCAAGGGCAATAGATACTTGACAGTTACATTTTACTGAAATCAACAAAACTTAAGGGCTAATGGCTCAGTTCCTCTTTTCCTTCCTGAAATTCACAGACATTGTAAATCTTACAAGCTCAGGATGTTTCCCCACCCAGTTCCTATTAGCATGAGACCGGAGAGCTTGTTTCCTACATTCCAAGGTGACCTGCTTTCTGTCAGTATTCATGGCCTTTAATTGAAAGTCCATCATTTCCCCCTTTTTTATTAATTAAAGCTCATAGGAACCATTATATAAGCTGATACAAGGTGACCTCCTGTCACACCTGTCTTCTTCCATAGGCTCTTGTGACCGTGTCTGTCTTAGGTTGTCCTCCTCTGAGAATCTTACCCGTCGTTGACTACCAGTCAAGCTTTTGAGCTCTTACATGGAAGGCAATTTCATTAATATTTCTGCTTCTTCAGTTTCCTTAAATGAATATTTTTTGTGCAGATATTTAGTATTAAGATCAAGGGGTTATTAGTAGAATCTTTCTACTAAATAATGCAAAATTAGTTTTTCATGGCCAAGTTTCTTAACATAAATGCATTTATCCAATCTAATTCTTCATTTTTTTTTGAATATGTTATTACTCTATCCTTGACAATACAAACAATTAAAATGCATACAACAATAATTCCAAATCCAATCCAAAATGATATTTGAACTGTTTTTTTGTTTCCACCAATGAAACGGCTGCACCAGTGGTTTCTTTCAATTTGTTTGATACATGCTCAATGCCTTCTTTTACAATTCTAAAAGATTTATAGAAACATTATGCTTATATCCAATCAAATGATTTTTTTCACTTCCAAAGGAGTAATACAAAAAGAACTTTCATTCCAATCACATTTAAGAGATCTTAACAAGTTTAAATTATAAATTTGATTACCCAAATGTATAATAGTTGTTTCAAGATCATTCACACGATTATTCAGTTCCATATCAATGTGAGACTGGCTATGCCACATCTCACTTGCATTTTTATGCCAGTCCTTAACATATTGTTGCTTCTGGACTCCTTGATGAAGGGCTGTGCCAGTGACAGCTGCAGTGGTTATGATGCCAATCAGTCCCAAAATTCCTGCTATTACAAGTCCAATCAGTCTTTTAGTTCTTTTTAAATATTGGTCGAGGAAATGCCATAGCAACTGGGATTCTGGAGACTGCTGCCAATGTCTGGTCATCTGAACCAGTAACCATAGTCCTTTTCTTCTTCTTGCTATAAAAAGAGTTTGATTTTCCTATAAATATGAATTCTTAAGACATGTAAATAAAGAGCAATTGTAGCAACTAATGTTCCCTTCACCAAAGATTACTTTTTCAATGATAAAACTATAGGATCTTGTACACATACTGTAAGAAATTGAGTTAACTTTTCTTTTTTAAACTAGTAATATCAGTTTTGCTGCCTTGCCTTTAAAAGATTGGAACAGTTCCCAAAAATAATTTCCACAAATAACTTTGAGTTTTGTTAAGTTTAGTGTCCCATGGTTATGGGATATATCTTCCTTGATTTTTCCAATTTATTGAGCTGTTAGTAAATGCTGTATTACCAAAATTCCAGAAATAAGGATTACTGTCATTTGAGATTATGATTGAATTATTAATGAACCAAGATATGGTTGTGTTTTTAATAGGTTTCGGTATCCCTATAAGGGCCCGATCCTTTACAATTCCATAGGAATCATTAAACAACACAACCTCTGTAAGCCCATGACAAATATGCCATTTGTCATTAAGTAGTCTGTTGTGAGAGGGACATGTAAGATTTACCATATTTTCTGATTTATATGGCAAAGAAGGGAAAATGAGAACATAAATTTGACTGTGATTTTTAGGTTGCATGCATACAGAACCATATCCAATACAAATAGGGCAGTCTATAAAAGGTAAAGTTAAATTTTCTATAAGTTTCCCTTCTTCTTTTGGCTTTAAGCGTAGACATATATTTATAGGTCCTGGAAAATGGTGAGATTGATTAAGATAAATTGGGTAAGACTCATCACTCCAAGTCAACAGCTCTAGAAGAGGTGGGTTGGTTATGTATGCCCAATAAGTATAATTATGATGTGGTATCTTACCTTGACCTAATACTTTACCTATAATTAATCCAATGTAAAACCACCATGTCCACAGTTTAAGTCTTGGCAGCATCTTCAACTCTAGGCTTGATTCTTCTGGAGGGGATCCACTGCTCTTCTCCTGTTTCTGTAATGATAAGAGCATAACCTCGGCCCCAAAATTTTACCTCTCCTTTTTCCCATTTATTGGCTGTTTCATTTTTCCAATATATTGGTTGTCCACATTTTTCATTTTATTCTTTTTATTAACCTCCCAATATCTTTCTGCTGCTGTGGTATTAGAAATTTGTTGTCTATTAAGAAATTTAAGGTAAGTAATGCTTTAGATAATTTGTCTTTAGCAGATTCTCCTCCACCTCCCCCTTTTTGTTTTTGTAACATTAATTTTATTGTTTATAAACAGGAGTTTAACTGTTATATTCCAATCTTTTATAATATGTATACATACATTCACACGCTTACCAATATTTAGCTTTTAGCTGGGAAGTGTTGAATTAGCAACTGATACTAGAGTTTTGGTTGACTATGTTTAGGATTAATTAATTTGTTACTATAGATGCCAACTTGTGAGTATTTTGCTAATTCCTGAGGAAGGGGCCAGCCTCCCCAGGAAGGAACACAACACTCCTTGGGCAGTATATATTTTAAGGTTTATGCATCAGTCTCTGAGAGAGTGGCCAGCTCCTCCAGGGAGGAATACAACACCTTTTGAAATATACTTTATCTTTTAGAATTTGTTACAAAACATCCTTGATGTGCTCACTATTTAGTTTTCATTTATTATTATTATTATATGTAGCAGAGGTGGAGTAAATCAGACAAACTTAAGGAAAAGCATCTACCTTTGGATTTTTAGGTAGAGAGGTCATTTTATAACACATATTATTATATTTTAAAATAATTAAAATTATGATTAATAACAGTATACTTTTATTTAATATTACACTGAAACATTATTAAATTTTTAGCAATTTTATGCACCCTTAAAGTATTTATATGAACTTTTTATTCATATAACTTTAATTGTTATAAAATTAGAAAATTTCTTTTAATTGTACAACAGTTTTAAATACTTCATTCAATTTATATCACATAAACTTAACCATTTTCAGTATTCCACCCCCTTCCAGGCAACAGACCAAACCACTTGTAACAGTTTGAAACAAAAAGCTTTTTTGAGAAAGCACGTTTAAACATGTTCCTCCAAAAGCAACAAAACCTGTCTTTCCAAGGAAACGTCAAGGCCAAAGCACAAGAAGCTACCTCGACAAAACACCCTCCCTCTTGCACACTGATTACCTAGGAGAAAAACCTCGTGCAAACTTCCATAAAACAGACCAATGACTTGAGAAACTTTGAGAAAGAACAAAACTTTAACTTTGTTTTAATAACTTAGTCATTTTATCTTATGATAAAATTACTTTTCTTTAATAAAAAAAGCACATTCTATATACCTTCTCTACTTAAGTTACCACAATGATTTTAGAATTGTTTCTAAGCAAACTTCTGACAACATGCAATTACCATCAATATTAAACAAACTTGTTAGAATAATGATTTAGTTTGTTTATATCTATTTTTATTATTTTAAATTAATACCCATATTTATTTATTAATAGAAACACTTATTTAATGTTGGCCATTTGAATAGAGCTCTTTTAATAATTTTTATTCATTAATTTAATATTACCATCTGGAGGTATCAAAATATACAGACACTGAACAGCCATACAAACATGAAACAAGTTACAACACATCAATAGAAACATATATCTTTGATTTCACTGCTTTTGAGAATCTTTCTGGAAACTGTATTGCTAAGTTTCTTACTTTTCCAGTGGTTTAATTTTATTAGCTTCTATCATCCCACAGCCTTATCATTATGTAAGCAGTAGGAGGTTTATAAAGTTGCTCCTGGAACTGAAGGGTTAACATCCACAGCTGGAGTTGAAGAGCAACAGAAATAAGATTACACAAAGACCATACATGAAGGGGAATTATTTTTCCTTTTTGATAAACCCTTTTTAAAGCTTTCTTCACTAACCCCCAATGTTTCAGATTTAAAATATCCCACCCTTGCAGCTGAAACCAATAGCAACATTTCTGTACAAGAGAAAAAAGTTCCTCAAAAGCCGAGGATTTAATAGTTACACTGGTGTATTTTAATAAAGTTTTTAACACTCTAGAGTACTCTTCAAAGTTCGACTGCTGATTACCAAGGATGATTCCAAGGATGAAGCTTACCTTTTCTGTTTTCTTTTTCTTTTAAAACCGCTCTCAGGAGCTCCTTGGTCCGCGCACTGACTGAAAGAAAAATTTTGTTTTCAGAGCCCCACATTGGGCGCCATATGTTGGCGTTCAGGAACTGGGTCCGTGAAAATGGTGCCGTGGATGAGAAATAAAAGAATAAAAGACAAAGAGAAGAAAAACTGGGATCAGGGGACTCTCCGTCCGATATGGAGAGAAGAGCCCAGCCACCTCATAAAGTGTGGCTTTTATTTGGCTTTAGAACAAAGAAAAGACATGTGAGCATGTGCAAGGGCAATAGATACTTGACAGTTACATTTTACTGAAATCAACAAATCTTAAGGGTTAATGGCTCAGTTCCTCTTTTCCTTCCTGAAATTCACAGACATTGTAAATCTTACAAGCTCAGGATGTTTCCCCACCCAGTTCCTATTAGCATGAGACCGGAGAGCTTGTTTCCTACATTCCAAGGTGACCTGCTTTCTGTCAGTATTCATGGCCTTTAACTGAAACTCCATTACTTAAGACCCATGATGAGAAAAAAAAACTGAAATATACATAAAATGAACCCAGAAGCTAAGATAAGACCACAATGGGATGTACACAGGGCAAGAGCTACCACATGACTAATGCGTGACCCTTTGTTTCAGCTGGAAAAAGTAGCAGGTCACGAGGCAACTGACACTGACAAGTTCTAGCTTGTGCATTGAGTACCAAGTACTGGGACAAAATTTTTGCGTCAAAATGCGTTGAGTACCAAATTCGACGAGTTTCAAAGCAGTAGAGTTGGGAAGCGGCTGTGGCTCAATCAGTAGGGCTCCCGTTTACCATATGGGAGGCCCCGGGTTCGGTTCCCGGGGCCTCCTGGTGAAGGCAGGCCCGCCCGCGCGGTGTGGTTAGCTGACCCAGCGAGCACAAGCAGCAAGGGGGGGATAAATGAATAAATAAATAAATAATCTTTAAAAAAAAAAAAAAAAGCAGTAGAGTACCAAGGTATGACTGTACCAGAAATGGGCTGGCTTTTACAATGGGGATTTATTAATTTATAAGCTTACAGTTCCAAGGCTGAGAAAAGTGTCCAAATCAAGGCATCATCAGGTGAAGCTCTCTCCTGGAAGACATGGCTGCCAGTGATCCTGGATTCCTGTCACATGGCAGGGAACAATGGAGGAATCTGTCAGTCTCCGCCTTCTCCAGGCTCCATTGCTTTCAGCTTCTGGTTTCCTCCAGCTTTCTCTCTCCGGGGTTCCACTGATTTCAGTTTCTAGCTCTCACAGCTTTCTCTCTCAGCTTTTATAGGTTGCTCTCTGAGCTCCTGGGTCTTTTCTCTCTGTCTCTGAGGCTCTTTCTCTCTGTACTCATTCCGTTTATAAAGGACTCCAGTAAGAGGATTAAGATACACCTTGCGCTATGCCTTACTGAAGTATTCTACTCAAATGTCCCTTAACTGAATCTAATTAAAAGGTCCCACCCACAGGAATGGATTAATTTAAGAACATAATTTTCTGGGGTCCACAAAAGCCTCAAACTATCACAGATGGGGGAACATTTAATATTTGAATGAACTTCCTGAGAAGACTGGGAGGACCTTGTTGAAACCGGCCAACACAAAAGAATGAGAACAGGAAGAACAAGTGATTGCCAAGACCCTAAAAGTATGTGAGTTGGGGCAATAGAACCAGGCTTGTGGGATGGAGATGTTGTCGGGGTGTGTGTGTGTGTGTGTGTAAGTTACAGGATCAAGTCAGTTGTTACTAATTATAACTGAAGCCTAGATAAAGAGAATTGCTGAAACTTTATCTTGCTACATGTCAACTCCTTCTCCCCTAATCAGAGTTTTACCAATAATTCACCTTTGGATAGTGCTTTGCAGTAAAAATTTTAAAACTCACTTTCACATACACTTTAGCATTTTAACTCCACAATGAGCTTATGAGGTAAAGAGGGCAAGTATTATAGAAGAAGGAATGGAGGCTCAACCACACTGTTATTCACCTGTGTCGTTCTGCTGGTTGGTTACTAAGCCAAGACTAGAATCTGTGTTCTGGGTCCTCCAAAATCTCAAACTCAGCAGTTCTCAATCCTCCTTCACAGTCACTCAACTTGCTCTTTGATTCCCCTATTTACCAATTCTTTCAAGTCTCTAACCTAAGCTGAAGCTGGGCCCACGTGCATTTAGTTTCACCTTTCTCCTTCCTCTCCCTTCACTCCACATTTCCTACCAGTCCCCCATGCTAGGAAAATACTTCCTCAGAAAAAATTCATCCATTGAAGAAGTTGGACTTTCCAGTTTAGATGCATTGGCAGATTAACTGTCCTTCATCGTTGTAGTGAAGATCTTTGTTTTAGGACTATTGTAGGACCTTTATGGTGACCCAGAGGGGACACAGGGCTTTCAAGGAGCCTCCATATGTATAGAACCTACCACACAGGAAAACAGTCCTAACCTCGTCTTACAGAAGATGTGTAGAAATGGATACTCCTATTCACTGCCAGTGGGAGTTTTTGCTACTATTATAAACAGGCATCTTTTAAAAATTATATTTTTCTGTTTGTTGCTTGTGTAAGAATCAATCTTATAGCCATAAGTGTTCTGAGTTGTTTTGTTTGGTTCCAATAAATGTTCTGTTCAATACAAACCACAAAGGTTGGGACTTCCATTACATGGCTGAATTAGAAGAAATAACAGTGGAAGAAGCAGATCAAGTTGCCGACAAACAATATCATTATTGCCAATTCAAAGAAACCATTTGTGTTTCCTCTTCTTTGAAAGCCAATTTGATGAAAACCAACCCAACTAATCAACTTATTTACTTGTTTCTTTTAACTGTTTATTTTTAGTACATGTCCAATAATATAGTAAACATGGGCACCCTTATCTTGTCTCCGAATTTAAAGGAAAACCTTTTATTGTGTCTACATTTATGATGGTGTTTGCCGAAAATGTTTTGTAAATATCTTCTATCACGTTAGGGAAATTCCCCTCTATTTCCCATTTACTAAGTTTTTATCATAAATGAATGTTGAATATTATCTGCCAATTTTTCTGCATCTATTAAGATATGTTTTTATATATCCTAATATTTCAACATTTAAATATATTCTAGGGAAGCGGCTGTGGCTCAATCAGTAGGGCTCCCGTTTACCATATGGGAGGCCCCGGGTTCGGTTCCCAGGGCCTCCTGGTGAAGGCAAGCCCGCCTGCACGGCGTGGTTAGCTGACCCAGCGAGCACAAGCAGCAAGGGGGGGGATAAATGAATAAATAAAATCTTTAAAAATATATATATATATATATATATATATATATTCTAATCTTATCTTGTCATAGTGTTTGGTATTTTATAACAGTTGGGTTCAGTCTGGTAATATTTTGTGATTTTGACATCTATATCCATTAGAGAAATGGCCTTATAATTTTCCATTCTCATATTGTCCTCGACTAGTTTTGGTGCCAATGTTTTGGCCTCATGGAATTGATTGGGGAACAGCCCCTCCCTTATTCTCTTGCAGAGTTTGAATAAGACTGGAATGATTTATTCCTTGAACGTTCAGAAGAATTTGGGCCAGCTTCAATGTTTTTAAAAATTATAGAACTACTTAGTCTTTCTCTTTCTTCTTGAGTTACTTTTGTTGTTGTTATTATTTTACTTTTTTTTCTTTATTTTTTATTGAATTACTTTTTTAAAGTTATAGTCTGCTAGAAATTTGAACATTTCGTCCCAAGTTTCAAATGTATTACCAGAGTTGATAGTATTTTTTTTTTTTTTTTTTTGGTATTTTGCTAGTTTTCATTTTATTCATTTTTTAAATTAGCTAAGTTGTAGGTTTACACAAAGATTACACATAAAATACAGAGTTCCCATACATGGCCGGTTGCTCACTTGGTTAGAGCATGGTCCTAATAGCATCAAGGTCTTGGGCCCAATACTATTCCTTTAATAGCCATAAAATTTTTAAAAGATCTTTTTAAAATTGAGACGAAATTCAATGTTGTGCTGCTACCATCTCTATCCAGTTCCAAAACATTTTCATCACACCAAACATAAATACTGTAGCCATTAAGCAGTTGCTCCCCAATCCCCACTGCCTCCAGCCCATGGAAAATGGAGAAATCAGTACAGATATAAAAGAAAAGTCTGGGGAAAAATGACAAGTCTGGTAGGACGGTAATCAGAGAGAAAATCATTGAGGGATTTTTTTTTTTTAAAGCAAATGAATAAATTTGAGAATCTTTATATTCTAATAAGATTACTAGTGGAAAAGGATGCTTTAAAGATAAAGGAAATGATAGGAGCCAGGAATCAAAGGATTCCTGAATGGACAAGAGACAGCACAAGCGAGGGGACTGTTTCTTTTCTAAAGGTGAGACTGGGTGCAGGTGTTGACCAGAGTTTAGTGGTAAGTTGGCTTGAAGTGCAGATAGTTGGGAACCACGGTGTTTGCTATCTCCATGACCTAAGAAGTGCTGTCCCCCTTCTGGGAGTGAGCAGGAAGTGATGTGGTCTATTTGACAGAGCTGCCTTAGGCAAAGAGGCTGCTGGAAATGCATAAAAGAATTGCCCAACAGCATTTAAGACCTTGCTAGAACTGGAGATCAATCACTAAGGTAGATTGCAACAACAACCAAAAAGAAAAGGCCAGGGGGCGGATGTGGCTCAAATGGTTGGGCGCCCCTCTGCCATATGGAGGGACCTGGGTTCGATCCCCGGGACCTCCCGGTAAAATTTAAAAAAAAAAAGAAAAGGCCACAGATTCCTTGCAGCAATTTCCATTTCCTCATCCTTTGAACCTGAGGTGGCCTTTGACTCACTGACTCCTTTTGGCCAATAAAATGTGACATGGTGCATGCTCAAGTGGCCTTGCAGTGTCTGCTCTAGAGCTAGGAAAATTTCTGCTGCCATATGAAGAGTTTCTCAATCTGAGATTGAAACATGTGGACGGAGGCTTCTGCCATCCCAGCCATTCCGCTGAGACACCAGACCATTCCAGTTAGACCCTGCAGCTGCAGCTGACCACATCTCCATGACTATCACTATCAGTGCTTCACATTGACATCCGGGCAGTGTGATTTTCAATGTGGTTTCTTATTTTTATTTTGGCAGACCCACAAGAACATTTCCCCCATTTTATCAGTGAGGCCCCAAGAGGTCCCACACAGGGTTGAGCCAGCCCCTGGTCCTCCTTCAGTTGCAGAGACAAGCAGAGTGACACTGGTGATGGCAGTGACAAATGGGGTGCTCTGTCCTCACTGGAAAACTCGCCTTTTGGAAGGGCTGTGAGCGACCACTCTTGATCCCGTATGCCAGCTCCTTGGCTTGGAGGCTTGCCTGACAAGAGTCCAGCTCCCTCCCGGTACTAACTGGAGTGGAGCGGCCTCCTAGTCTCCGATCGCGGGTTCGTGCCGCCTGTTGCCCGGACCCTTTGTCTCTGACTGTGAGACTTCCCTGACTACTCTAAAAGGGGCCCCGTGGCCAGGCACTACCACGTCGGCAGCGCCTAGGACCCTCTTGCGGCTCCGCTCCTGGGTCACCGGATCCTCGCTCAGCGCCTGCCAGGAGTCCTCGTCCCCATCGCGCTCAAACACGTCGCCCGCCACCACCACGGTGCCCAGGGCCGTTCCCGCCACCACCAAGCTCACGTCCCGCTGGCCCCCATGGCCTGGCGTGGCCCACACCTCGAGCCCGGGACCCAACCGCAGGGGGCACTCCTCCTTCAGCCCGTGGGGGAGATAGCGGCCCCCGGGGAGGCAGAAGTCGTGCGAGACCAGCAGAGCAGCCCCGGGGAACAGGCCCAGGTTCCCGATGTGATCCGAGTGCCCATGGGTCCCCACCACCAGAGTCACGTCTCCTGGGGCCACGCCCTGCCCCGCTAGAGCCCCCAGCAGGGCCTCCCGAGCCCAGGGGCCCGCGGTGTCCACGAGAATGGGGCCACGGGCCGCCTCCTCCAGGGAGGTGTTGGTTCCGCCGCCCCAGGGCGGGGGATGTCGGAGGCTGGAGGTCGGACTCCAGGCCTGTGGCAGGACCAGGGTCACCGAGCCGTCGGCGCGCACGGCATCGTCGCGGCCCTCGGGCTCTGCGTAGCCCCGCAGCAGAACCACCACGGAGTAGGGGTCGCCAGGCACCAGCAGAGGGGGCTCCCCGCGCAGCGGCACGGTCCGCACGAGGCTGCTCATGGCGGCAGAGGGTGGGGCTGGGGGCGAAAGAAGTGCGGCTGTGAACGGCTGTCAGTGTCTCGGCGCCCCCACACGCCCGGCTCTCACCGCGACCCAAGCGGCATCTTCCATGCCTATCCCTTGCCACCCCCACGCACTCATAAAGTAGTATCGCCCTCAACTCCCATTCGAAGATGGCATGTCCCGACCGCCCCTCCCTCAGCGTCTTCGGCCCGCGCCCGCCAATCTCCTGTGGGAGGCCCCCACCCATGACTCTCGAAAGGATGCCCTCACTTTACCCGTAGCCACTATCTACCTTGGCTCGAGTTTGATCGCCTCTTTTAAGTCTCGCCTCCGGGCAGTACAGAACTTGGAAAGACATGGGGGGTTTTGTCCTCTGCGAGCCTCCGTACACCCAAGTACGGCGGCCGAAGTGGTGCTAACCACGGAACGTTAAATCCGATGCGTCTTCAACCCTGCGGAAGCTGAGGCTGCACAGACCCAGCACTAAGCCCGGTTCTCCGCGATCCCCAACAGCCCCCTTGGGATTCATAATTACAAAGCACCATTAGCGTCTATCAGGACGGCGACCAAGAGCAATATTTTTTCCGGGCGAACCCACAGGGACAGACTATAATGCGTGCACAGCATTGAGCGGAGGGATTATTTGAAACTTTGGGCCCAGCTGATATTTAAAAAAAAAAAAAAAAAAGTTTAATAGTGATATAGAAAATTTGGCACCTGTGAAATTATGTGGTGGGTACTCTTCTTAATATGAAGTAGTCCAAGTATCCACCCTGCCTGATTTATCAGCATCAGCCCACGCCCATCCATTGTCCCCTTCTTGTTCACTGTTTGCTAGCTCGCAGCCTCCTGGAGGCAGACAGTGTGAATGGGTCGTAGAGGATGTCCATCCTGGCCTCTTCTTTGCACCGGTCTTAAAAACTAAGACCTAGAGAGTCAAAGTAACTTTCCTAAGGCCCACAGCCCCAAAGCCACTGCTGACCTCTAGGGGTTGTCGAGCTAATTAAAGGGGAAAGCCCTCAGTCACCACACACATCTGCCAATTAAGGGGCTGGATGGCAGGCAGAGAGGGCTAGTCCGTTGGGGCAGGACTTTTGTCTGCCCCACCCATCCTCTCCCCCATAGCTATACCATGCTGCACCACCAGGATGCTGCCTGGGACAGGATGGAGGAGAACAGCCACAAGGTCTGGGGTGGGGTCACACACAAACACACACCCTTAAAGCTGTGGGGCAGGGAGGGCTCAGATATCAGAGGGTTCTTCTCCATGACCTCCGCCCCTCCTGGGGGCTCAAAGGCAAGCATCAAAGATCCTCTGGATCATGGTTGAGGTGGGCTGGTGGATTATTCATCTCTTCCTCCTCTTCCTCTGCTTCCTCTTCCTCCTCCTGCTCCTCCTCCTCTTCTGTCTTCTCTTGCCCATCTGTGATTTTCTCCTTCCCTGTCCAAGTTTCCTGTAGACATGCTAGATTGGGTGAGAGAGACATTTTAGATAGATATTAGTCTTAGGAGTAGAGGAGGTTTGGGGCAAATAGGAAAGGGGCCCAACCCACACACTTACCAGTTTCTGCAGCTGGGAGCACATGACCTTCACAGAGAAAATGCTGTAGGGGCTGTTCCTGGTGGTGGAAGTACCAGTCTCCCACCACATCTTCAAACTCCTCCAGCATAGTCTCACACTATGAAGCAAAGGCCAGAAAGGTGTCTGCTCTGCCAGGCCTTGGAAACCCTCCCATTCCCTGCCTGACTGACCTTGGAGACAACCTGGAGGTTAAGCTTGATTTACTAGATGTGATCCTCCTTCACTGAACTAACATTTACTAGTACCTACTCTGTGCCAAGTAAGTTATGTATTAAACTTCGAGTCTCCGCTCCTTGCCTGTAAAGTGGGAAATGGAAGTTGTACCCACCACATCAGGTTGCTTGTGGTCCTGACTCAGACACATGACAAGTGCTCAATAAGCAGTTGTGGTTATTAGCCTCCTCTGCTACCACTTCTTGACATGCTCCAGGGCCCACATCAATTGATGGCACAGTCCTCACTCTTACCACTTCTGCCCCTTTCTCCCTGCTTAGAAGTGGACATCCCCTATAGTCAAATCCTAGGACCCAGCTCCCATCTCATGTCCCCTTGCAGTGCAGTATCCTATCCTACCTGCTTCTTGAGGAACGTGACCTCCACGCTGGGCTCGTCCCACAGCTCCAGAGGGATCCCCAGATCCACCTTCACCCCCTTCTGTACCAGGCCTTTCAGGGTTGCCATGGTCTGACTCTGACCCTGAGAGATGAGGAATTTGGGATTAGCCCAGCCCAATGCCCACCCCTTCCTTCCCTTTCACCACCACATCAGCTTTGTCAACTACTGGAGACTCGGGGTAAGTTCCATGAAGGTGAGATGTGGCGGTCTGGTGAGGAGGAGGGATAATCTGGAGCTGGGGAAAGTTAGGCAGACATCTTTTGAGGACTTCAGGGGATACGAGTCACTGTTTCTGAGAAGTAGCATCCCCCATCACAGCAGCCCCAGCAAAGGGACTGACCTTAGAATATCTCAGTGAGCCCTTGCGCTCAGCGTGAACGCTGTAATCCAGGATCCGCTCACATAAATTCTCCAAGGCCTCTTCTAGCCTTGTCTCCCTGTGGGAAGAGGGGAAACAGACTTCCTCAATGCTGTAGGAGCTCCCAGGGCTCTTTCAGGGCTTGGGCGGTGGTGGAGCACCAAGAAAGACTCACGAAACGCTGTAAGGGACGTGTCTCTTCCTCTTGCCTGTGTCTAGCACCTGGCCCAGCTCCAGCACCTCTCGAGACCGGCCAGAGCGACTCAGCTCCTCCTGTAGCTCCAGGCTCAGCAGCTTACAGACTGGTGGAGAGGAGAGATGTCTGAGGGGATGGGAAAGACAGACAAACACAGTGGCATTCTGCAGAGGACCAAAGGCAGCACAGCACGATGGTTGCAAGTGCAGGTTCTGGGGGGGAGTTCTGGCTCACCCACTTAGTAGCTGTGTTACAATCTCACTGTGCCCCTGTTTCTTCATTTCTAAAATAAAGATAATAAAAGTACCTTTCTGGGAAGTGGCTGTGGCTCAATCAGTAGGGCTCCCGTTTACCATATGGGAGGCCCCGGGTTCGGTTCCCGGGACCTCCTGGTGAAGGCAAGCCCGCCCGCGCGGCGTGGCTAGCTGACCCAGCGAGCACAAGCAGCAAGGGGGGGATAAATGAATAAATAAATAAAATCTTAAAAAAAAAAAATGTACCTTTCTCATAGTGGTGTGGTGAGGATTAAATAAGTCAATACATGTAAAGCACCTAGAATAGTGCCTGGCATGGAATGAGCACTCTCTAAGTGTTTGCTGTTAGGCTGCAGTTATTTACTGAGCTCCTTCTGTATGCACACTAGCAATATATAGAGCAATAAGACCCACAATACCTATCCATGAGACACTGCCAATGTAATTGCGGACAGACAAACAGATGATGATAATGTGGTGTGGTGAGTGACAAAAATGCCTAAAATATGCTAGGCACCATGCTAGGAACTGGAGAGACAAAAACATCCACTTTCTCTCAAGGAGCTGGTGGGACATGACAGATAAGAAGGAAAGCTTCCAAGGGAGGTGACACTTAAACTGGGTCTTGAAGAATAGATAGGAGTTTGCCAGATACAGAAGGGAGAGAGTCACTCCGGCAGGGAGAAAGCAGTGTGCAGAGGCAGAGGTGTGAGAAGATGAGGCTTACTCAGTGACCAGTATGGCTGAAGCAAGGGGCACTTTGGGGATGGGGTGAAAGGATGGAAATGTAAGAAAGGGGGAAGTGGATGTGGCTCAAGCAACTAGGCTCCAATCTACCATATAGGAGGTCCAAGGTTCCATTCCCAGGACCTCCTGGTGAAGGCAAGCTGGCCCAAGCAGAGCGCTGGCCCAGCAGAAAAGCTGGCCTGTGTGGAGAGCTGGTGCAACAAGATGATGCAACAAAAAGAGACACAGAGGAGAAACAAAAAGAGACTCAGCGGACCAGGGAGCTGAGGAGCGCCTCTCTCCCACTCCGGAAGGTCCCAGGATCGGTTCCTGGTGCCACCTAAAGAGAAGACAAGCAGACACAGAAGAACACACAGAGAGCAGACAGCAAGCGCAAAACAACCAGGGGAAGGCGGCGGGGACCGGACACGACTGATGGTGGTTGGGGAGAAGCGTGGGGGGACAGAAGTGAAAAAAGAGAGCTGAGGACCAAGGCCTGAGGGGCACTCATTTTTGAATGTGGGAGTGGGGTGGGAGGGCGGGTGTTAGAAAAAGGATCCAGGGAAGAAATTAAAGTCAGGATGGTGACAAACTGGGGAACCAAGGAAGGCACTCCTTGGTGGACCCCACCCAGCCTGGCCCTCGCTAAGGCAGCCACAGACGTCGCTGCTTGCTATATAGTACACACCCTCTGCAAAGCCTCCCACTGATGGGTACCTCTCAGCAGTGTGGCACCCTCCTCCCTTGTTTATAAGCTTCAAGGGCGGAGTTACTCCCCTCCAAACTCCCTGTGGGGAGAGGGGTGGACGTGGGGCCTGTAATTTAGAAGCGTCTCTGCTAATCGGGTAGAGGATGTCACAAAGTATGAGCCTCACACCCCACTCTTGCAGGTCCTCCCGACCTACGGCTGGCGACCCTGAGGGGAAACGCACACAACAGGTAGATGCTCCGTAGAGTGGGCGGTCCCGGCAGATAGTTCCAGAGCTACAACTCCCACAAACTATAGGGACCCAAGCCAGCGAGATAAGCGGACTCCCTCTGCTTGTCTCCTGGGAATTGTAGTATCACAGTTTGGGGACAGCATTATGCTTTCCCTTCCTTGACCCCATTCGAATTTCGCCAAGTTCCACGAGAACCTCCCTGAGGCTTTCCAGGAGGTCGAGTGCCCCACCCAGCACGGTCCATTTGGCCGTGTCAGTTCTTGTTTTAACACCTCCGCAGGCCTCTTAACTGTGCTTAGATATCAGGCATCGATTTTAGCTTAGCATACGGGCCTTTCTGACCCGACCCTTCTTACCTTTCCATCCTCACCCCCTCAACCCATATGTGCCCTAGCCGAGGAAGGCGGAGCAGAGGCTACGAAGAGGGGCTACCTGCTTTAGATACCTTCGCATTTGCTGGGCAAGCGCTCTGTGTCATCGTCTTCCTCCCTCGGCGTCCCAGCCCAAGCCCCGAACACGGCCAAAATGAGGAACAACGTTCCCAACCGCACAGGACCCATGACAAGGCGCGGGCCACAAACCACAGCCCACCTATCGCCTAACCAGCTCGGGCAAGGTTCCGGGCCCTTTAAATACAGACGCGGTCAGCGGCAACCTTAAATCCAGCCTGGCACCGGAAGCGCGTGCGCAGTGACAACTCGAAGGGGCGGGACTTCCGGCTCCTCCGCTTCGCTGCCTCAGTTACATCTCGCCTGCTGCAGGTCCTGGTCACCGAGCAGTGAAGAAATAAGTTGAAGTAATTGGGAAGGGACAGCGTGCTCCTTACACATGAATATATTTTTATTAAATATAACTTAAGGCTTTGAGCTTAAGGAACTTATTCCAGCTCTGGAAAAGGGTGGTTGGTTGCTCTCCATTTCTGCCCAGACCTGCTCCCGTGAGGGGGCGGGTCCAATATGGCGCCTGGCGCGGCACCGGTGAGAGACTGTTCCTGCGCCGGGCGCTTAGCTGGCGGGGGCGGGTCCGAGTGATACCGGGAACGAGACCCCTTGAGGGGCTCGTATGGGATCAGGAAGAGGACGGTTGGCTGTGTGTCCGTGCGCGGGGGGAACTCCCGTGCGTGCGTTTGCACTGGGAGATGTTAGGAGAGAGAGTGAGTTCGCTGAGCCTTTAACTAGCGCGGTACCCGTTGCCTAGGGGCCTTCCCTCGGCTTCTCTGATGGGAAAACTCCTATACCACCTAAGACCTTCCTTTCCCCTGGGAAGCCTTCCTGCCGCCTTCACCAGCCTGAAGCTCCCGAAGCTGTAGCGTGTCATGTGAGCCTCTATTGGACGCCTACTGTCTACGGGTCCCAGGGCGGGGGTAGCAAGAAAACAGATACTAGGTCTTGGGAACAACTGCGGAGAAATGTTCTCTGTAGGGGAATGGGGCGGCTTCACCTAATGTCAGAGAGTGCCGCTGATGTTGATACGGTATCATTGTCTGGGAGCCTTAAGCGCTCATGGTCATGAATTTCAAGTGAGAACTGGCCAGCACGGTTGTGTCTCTCATCATATCCAGTTGTACGAGCATGTAGGCTCAAAGTGGACAGTTCTTTAACCACGATTTTATTTCTGTCCAGAACGGGTAGGGGAGATGAAAGTATATGCTTAACAACCTTCAGGGGAAAGGCCTCACGTACACTTTACAGATAAAACCAAAGCTGGGAGAAATTAATTTGTCCAAGTAACACAGCTAGGTAATGATAGAGCTGGGTTTTAAATTCAGGTCTGTGTCGGTTCTACTCTACCTCGTTTGTACAATGCCTGCCATATAATTGCAGCTCAGTCAACTGGATTGGATTTCTCCCTTTTTCTGTTGCACTCAGTCCTGCCACACTCGGGAATGGACAGAAGACACTCCTAGTTCCTTCTCTCCTTCCATCTCCAGTGCCCCCCCCCTTAGTGGTGGCCTCTGAATGGACAGTCCCTTTTCTTTGGGTCTCATAGTTCTTTTTATATCTTCTACCTGCCCCATCCCCCTGCCAGTTTCTCCATCTTTCCACTCTGGGGCATCATCCTTAGGGAGAAGGAAGGAGAAGCTCCAGGATGGCTGAGGAGAAGAAGCTGAAGCTCAGCAATACTGTACTGCCCTCTGAGTCAATGAAGGTGGTGGCCGAATCAATGGGCATTGCTCAGATTCAGGAGGAGACCTGCCAGCTGCTGACAGACGAGGTCAGCTACCGCATCAAAGAGATTGCACAGGTAACCTGGCCTCTCCGCCCAGCCCTGCCTGATATGGAGGTTGTTCCCCAGGTCCTCTTCCTCCCCTGGGTCTTGGGCTGACCGACGTCTCTTCTCACACCTGTAGGATGCCTTGAAGTTCATGCACATGGGGAAGCGGCAGAAGCTCACCACCAGTGACATTGACTATGCACTGAAGCTGAAGAATGTCGAGGTGAATGGGACATACAGGAAGGGGCAGGAGGACTGAGATGAGAGCAGGGTGGTGAGAGCCATCCTTGCAGACACTGCCTTTGCCCTCAGCCCTGCCTCTGCAGGGTTCCTGCTCATCCCCGTGTCTCTCTCTCTCCTGATGTAGCCACTATATGGCTTCCACGCCCAGGAGTTCATTCCGTTCCGTTTCGCCTCCGGTGGGGGCCGAGAGCTTTACTTCTATGAGGAGAAGGAGGTTGACCTAAGCGACATCATCAATACCCCTCTGCCCCGGGTGCCCCTGGACGTCTGCCTCAAAGGTTGGGGGTGGGGAGAGCAGGGTGGCAGGGAAGCGGGAAAGGAGGAGCAATGCATAAGGGTTTGGGGAAACTGGTGAGTTGCAGGAAGGGGAAACAGGAACTAAAACAGCATTGAGTGGCTCACTGGTGTCCCTCTAAAGGCCACTCAACTGTACACCTTCCTTCTTGCAGCTCATTGGTTGAGCATTGAGGGCTGCCAGCCAGCTATTCCAGAGAATCCCCCCCCAGGTAACCTCCATGCCTGGAACCCAACCCCCTCTATCTTCCTCGCCCTTCTTCCTTTACATCTCCGGCCATCCTTGTCACTCCTACTGTGGCGATTGCTTTCCTCCCAGCTCCCAAGGAGCAGCAGAAGGCCGAGGCCACAGAACCCTTGAAGTCAGCAAAGCCGGGCCAGGAAGAAGATGGGCCCCTGAAAGGCAAAGGTCAAGGGGCTGCCCCAGCTGACGGCAAAGGTCAGTACTGCTAGGCCATGCCTCTCCAGACTCCTACCCCAATGCCTGGTGGTCAATGGTAAATTGGGTGAGGTAAGGGCAGAGGGTGAGCACTCAGGCAACAATAAGAGAGACGATCAAGAAGCATGAAAGGAAGCCAGGTCGCCTTAGGTGGGGGAAGTGGAGGCTTAAGGTTTGTCTGGGACCGAGGCCTCTTCCAGAGCTCTTTTTTCCCTAACTCATCTTCCCAATTCGCACAGGGAAAGAAAAGAAGGCACCACCCTTGCTGGAGGGGGGCCCTTTGCGTCTGAAACCCCGAAGTATCCACGAGCTGTCTGTGGAGCAGCAGCTCTACTATAAGGAGATCACAGAAGCCTGTGTGGGATCATGTGAGGCCAAGAGAGCGGTGAGGGCCCCACCATCCTGCCTTCTGCCCTGAGACCCTCTGAGGTCCCCTGAAGCCTTCCCTACAATCCCTGCCCCTACGTCACCTGCCTCCTTTCCTCCCACAGGAAGCGCTGCAGAGCATTGCCACAGACCCGGGGCTCTACCAGATGCTGCCTCGATTCAGCACCTTCATCTCAGAGGGGGTGAGAAGATGCAGGAAGGCCAGGACCTGGGATGAGATTCTGAGGGGTGAGGAGGTGGCAGGTACAGCTCCCTGGAGGGGCCTCACTACCCTTTGCTCTCCCGCCCTCAGGTCCGCGTGAATGTGGTGCAGAACAACCTGGCCCTGCTCATCTATCTGATGCGCATGGTGAAGGCACTGATGGATAACCCAACACTGTACCTAGAAAAATACGTGAGCAGTCCTGCCTGCCCCCCTCTCTTCCCGGGACTTGGGGCCCAGTTGTCAGGACCAGCTGACTCGCCACTCCTCCCTCAGGTGCACGAGCTGATTCCAGCTGTGATGACCTGCATTGTGAGCAGACAGCTGTGCCTGCGGCCAGATGTGGACAACCACTGGGCACTCCGGGACTTCGCTGCCCGCCTGGTGGCCCAGATCTGCAAGCATTTCAGCACCACCACTAACAACATCCAGTCTCGGATCACCAAGACCTTCACAAAGGTGGGCACAGAGAATGGAGCGCGTGGAGCATAAACCAGCCTCCGTCACTACTCCAGGGTTGTCAGCTGAACTGGTGGTGGGTCAGGTGTGGCTGGGGGGAATGACACTGAAAGCAGGGTGCCCTGGGAAGGAGACTGGAATTGGGGTGGTCTAGAGGATGTCCAGCTTAGCAGTAACATCTTAATAATTTACAAGGAAAGTGTGCTTATGATACTTGGGTCTTAGCCATTAGCCCTTTTTAGATCCCTTTACCTGAATTTTTTTTCCCTTCTCCTTACAGAGCTGGGTGGATGAGAAGACTCCGTGGACAACTCGTTATGGCTCTATTGCAGGCCTGGCAGAGCTGGGACATGATGTTAGGCCCCAGTGGGGAAGAACTGGGGGAGGGGGACAGTCATGAAGTTACAGAGGGTGACCCCACGGCCCTGGCTCTCCCCCCTTCCTTTCTAACAGGTGATTAAGACTCTGCTTCTGCCAAGGCTGCAGCAGGAGGGGGAACGGATCCGCAGCGTCCTGGATGGTCCTGTGCTCAGCACCATTGACCGGATTGGAGCTGACCACGTGCAGAGCCTCCTCCTGGTGACCGGAGCCCCTGCCCCGTCCTGCCCCTTGTCCCATCTATCCCTCCACACTTAGGCTCAATGTTCAGCAAGCATATGGTGTGCTCTATTCAAACACTCCTATCTCTGTCTCATTTATTCAAAGCACACCTCTAAGTCCAAGACTGTTTTGCACATGAGAAAACTGAGGCACAGAAGGGTTAAGTAGGAAGTAAGAGGTCTGGACTCTCAGCCGGTTACTTCTAGACAACACTGCCCTGATGCATCCACATCACTCTGGGCCCATTTCGTGCAGCACAGACTGTGTATGGGCTGACCATCATTAGAAGTGGTTACCTACCTGTGTAGCAAATTCTCCCTCACAATGGTGGTAGCCTGTATTTTTTTTTTTTTTTGAAGAAAACCCAGTGTTCCTTACACAGGCCTCCAATGGGAGCATAAGGAAGTAATGGGAAATCTCCTTTTCCACCCCTTCCCCACCACTCTTCTGAGAGTTCCTGTCCTTCCCTTTACCTGCCTTTTTTGGGCCTCTCTGTAGAAACATTGTGCTCCAGTTCTGGCAAAGCTGCGCCCCCCACCTGACAACCAGGATGCCTATCGGACAGAATTTGGTTCCCTTGGGCCCCTCCTCTGCTCCCATGTGGTCAAGGCCCGGGCACAGGCTGCTCTGCAGGCTCAGCAGGTCAACAGGACCACGCTGACCATCACCCAGGTCAGTGTCGGGGAGGAGCAACCAAGTGGGAGAGAGGTGAGAGGAGATGAGAAGACGCTGGGGCAGGATAGAGCCGTGGTTCTCATCAGGACTAGGCCTTAGACAGACACACACATGCTCAGATATTAGCATTTGCTTTTATTTCAAAATCCATGGCCTTCTGACTGGCAATTCTGGGGGAGTCCAGGTTTCCTTAGTGCACAATGCCCCAACCCGAGATAAGAATCAGAGCAGCTCAGCTTTCCTGCTGGGCCCTCCTTTTTTCTGGATGGTGACAATCTTGTCTCTTCTCCCTACAGCCCCGGCCCACACTGACCCTCTCCCAGGCCCCTCAGCCTGGCCCTCGCACCCCTGGCTTGCTAAAGGTCCCTGGCTCCATCGCACTGCCCGTCCAGACACTGGTGTCTGCACGAGCTGCCGCCCCTCCTCAGCCTTCCCCTCCTCCAACCAAGTTTATCGTAATGTCATCGTCTTCCAGTGCCTCATCTACCCAACAGGTATGTGGAACGTGTGTGACAAGGAGCTGGTGAGTGCACCGCCATGCCGCCCTGAGGGGCCCAGGTCACCTCAGAGCACCCTGGGGGGCACCAAAGACAGAAGATGGAAGGGGTCATTTGTGGAGTGCCAAAAGGCTATCACTGCTCAGCCTGACAAGGCCCCTGAGCTGGCAGGAGTCTGTGATGTGGGCTCTGACCCAGGCCTCTGGGGAAAGACCCTCGGGGGGGGGGGGAGGGCTCAAGGCCCTGCCTCTTCTTTCTTTCAGGTCCTATCCCTCAGCACCTCGGCCCCAGGCTCAGGCTCTACCACCACCTCCCCCGTCACCACCACGGTCCCCAGCGTGCAGCCTATTGTCAAGCTGGTCTCCACGGCCACAACCGCACCACCCAGCACTGCCCCCTCTGGTCCAGGCAGCGTCCAGAAGTACATTGTGGTCTCTCTTCCCCCCACAGGGGAGGGCAAAGGAGGCCCCACCTCCCACCCTTCTCCAGTTCCTCCTCCCTCAACATCCCCTTCCCTCCTTGGGGGCAGTGCCCTCTGTGGGGGAAAACAGGAAGCTGGGGATAGCCCCCCTCCAGCCCCAGGGACTCCAAAGGCCAATGGCTCCCAGCCCCCTGGACCTGGCTCTCCGCAGCCTGCTCCTTGATGCTGCCACTCATCTGCTGTCTTCTACAGACCCCCACGCACATGCACACACGCACGCACGTCCAGTGAAAGGAAGTAGCTTACTTCTTCCACTTTTTTTGATATTGTACAGCCAGTTCCTCAGAATAAAAGCCTGATTTATATGTTTCGATCCACTTCAATCCTTCCTGCATCAGACATCACACAAGGCTCAAGTCTATCAAGCCCTCCTGGCCTCTTCCAGTCCAGATCCACAGCCATAAGCCAGAAGGCTGGACCACACTTTGCTGCCTGTGTCCTCATTTGAAGGTCTTCAGATCCGAATGACGTAGGCATCGCTGTGGCTTAGGTGCCGCACCCATTTGTGGGGGTTGGCGATGCCACAGGGTCTGAAGGAAAGCCTGAGGAAGCGCACCTGGAGGCCAGAGCATGTGTGCCGGGGAAGCTCGAAGGAGAGGCTGGCCGGACCCAGCCCCAGAGGAGGGGTCGGGGTGGAGGGCCCATGGCCAGGAGGCCCCGAGAGACCTGGGACATCCATCTATGAAAAGAGAAGCCAGAGAGGAGTGCTGAAGGGTTGGAGGGAAGGGGGCAGGGAACCAAGAGGCCAGGATGCTGACCACACTGTAGGAGCAATGCAGCAGCTGAATCAGGAGTGGTCAGGGTTGGAAACGGAGGCTGCGGGAGAAGCTATTCAAGAACCAAAAGCTGATACCTGGAAAAGGCCTGAGAGCTGAGAGCCTCCTTGGACACGAGGTAGGTCCCAGCGAAGGGCTCCCTCCCCCAGCTCTGCCTTCTGCTCTGGGCTGCTCAGCTCCTGAGATAGGCTGGGGTTTGGAGAAGAAAGAGGCTGGGCTCAGCCTCCACCTTTCTCGGGGACAGACCACTTGTCCCCTCCTCCCCAGGGCCATCCTGCTTCTACCCAGATCCCTATAGCATGCATGGGCTAACCTGAGCACCCCTCGTGGCAGGGGAAGGTGCAGCCTGACGTTGAGCGCTTGGCTACGGAGAAGAACAAAATTGGCTCCAGGAAAGTAGAGTCAGTTTGTCCCCACCATCCTTTAATGTCACACCTGGGCAACAGCACAGGTGCCACCATCATTCCTTTCCCAAACTCTAGGAGCCTCTAACTGAATTGGATTGTAAGGCTGGTGGATGAAGGAAGCAGTGTTTATGTTGACCATCTCCTATTCCACATAGCTGCACTAGCCCTGACCAGCTCCAGCTCTTACCTCTTTGAAGGTAGGTCACATCGTAACTTCAGATAAACCTGGAGTCTGGGTGAAAGGGCAAAATAGTACTATTGGGACATGTTCTACTGGCTTCTTCCCATTCCCCACCCAGGGCCTCCGTGCATGGCTGTGTAGATTGTGCCTGAGGAGGAGAGAAGATGCTGAGATCCAGCCCAATGCCACTGGCCAAGCCTTGCCTATGTGAGCTGAGCCCTCTTGGGAGGGGTGCCCTTTGCTGATCTGCACCATCCTTAACAACCTCTCTGGATTAAGACTTGGGAATATATGTGTCCTGGCTTAGGTTCCAGAGAAGTGCTAGAGCAGGGGAAATGGTCTCACCTGCCTGAGCCTCGGTCCCACTGCACAGAGGGAAAGAGCCGGAAGGGGAGAGGGGAAGGAAGGTCATCTGAGAGTTGGTACCGCATCACAGTCAGCTGAAACCAAAGAGGGGTGGAGGTCAGTTTGGTCTCCTCACATCTGAACTGCCTCTCTTCCCCCAGTAGGCTGGGCATGCTGGGCGACCCGTCTTGACCTCGCCCTGAGGTGGCTGCAGGCGCAGGATTCGATGAGACTCAAACTCGTCCAGATGCACAGTGCTGTGAAATGAGACCTCATCGACCCGAATTCCTGGCCCATAACCTGGAAAAAGAGAAAGACCCCTCTCTTACCCTACTTTAGAAGAGAGAAACAGGGAGAGGGATCCATCTCTCCCACCCAAATGCCCTTGCCTGGGCCTAGTCTGAGTTAATCCAACTTCTCTATATGAAATCTCTAGCAAAGACCTACACTTAGCAGAGGAAGATCTTTTCTCTCACCTCTCAGTTCCGACTTCCCCACACAGAATTCCTCTGTCAAGCCAATGCGCATCTCTGTCAGAGGAAAGAACATCAGAAAAGTCACCAAACACCACCACATTTGCTGCCAAGGAGCTTGTCCCACCCAGGCCTGTGTCCAGTATACAGACTTCTCACCAGAGCCGCTGGGAAGAAAGCTCTTGAGTCGGATCTCCCCCTGCACATCCACCTTCAGTAGTGAGCCCTGAGAGGAGGAGGTTAATGCCCAGAATCATGACCTCCCCAACATGTCTCCCAAATACCTGTCCTCAGCTCTGGGCTTGGAGCCCATACTTACATTAGATGCTATCAGTACAGACAATCTCTCGACCACATCTAAAAAAACTTCGTTCTTCTGACTCTGAGAAAGAGAGATGTTTTGGGTGTTTGGAGGCTGAATAGCCTGCATTCTAAGATGAATGCAGTTGAGGCGAGGGTCCGGGGGTAGAGACCTGGGATGAGGGAAGGGAAGGGCAGGATGCCCAGGTCTAGGGGAGGTACAAAGACACAGCTGGATCTTGGACCCTGGGGCCCCAGAACAAAAACGGAGGGCCTGACCCTGCCAATCCCTCCTTCACCTGGTCAGAGCGACTGGTCAGGACAGGGCGGCTAGCTGCACTGCTGGGAGCCACCTTGCTCTGTTGCGTCTCGGCTCCAAACTGTAAGGCACCCAAAGCAATTATTCCTCTGATTTGATGCTCCTGGCCAGCCCTCCTCCCTCCCTGTTGTCTTTTCCCCTCTACTGACCAAGCCGACACTGCTGAGGTCAAAGAGGCTGAAAGGCTTGCTGACCACAGCTTCTGTCTGGATGAAGTTCCTCAGTATCTCTGTGGATGTGGTCTGTATGTAGCCATAGTCCTAGTGGTTAAGGAAGGAGTCTGGGGTAGTTAGTGGAGAAAAAGGGTGAGAAAGGGGTGGGCTTAGCCTCCCAACAACAGGCTTCCATGGGTCAAAGAGAGTATCTCCCCTCAGGGGAACAGTAGCCAAGTGAGGGCAACCCTTGGCCTTACCAGCACTTCATCCAGCAGCTCATAGACCAGAGCCACATTGCGGGAGATGGTCCCCTCACTGAGAGAGCCACAGTAGTCGCCCAGGAGAGTGGCTAACCTGCGAAAACAAAAGGAGTGTGCATCTTCTCCTTCTCTCAGATCCCCACTGCCCGGCCAGGCCCAGCCCTCCTCACCGGGAGAGCAGCTCTAGGAGGCTGAAGGGAGAAATGTTTTCTGAAGTCGTGGCCACCAAGTAGAGGCCACTGTGTCTGATGTGAATAAAATGACGGTCATCGTGGTGCTGAGACAGAAACAGAAGAGTTGTGGAGGTGAAGAGCGGGCAAAGCTGAGTTCACATCCTGTTTGGTAGCAGTGTGACTCTGGGCGACGTATAAAACCTCCCTAAACACCAGCTATCTCTGTGTATATTGGAGCCTAGCGCACCGCTAGCGCTCATTAAAGGTTCGCGTTCCTTGGGGGGCTGTACCCCCAATCGGAAGGTCTCAGGGAAACAGCCCTGGGAGGAGGAGGCGCCCACCCAGTCCCCCGCCCTGACGTGGTTACCATGACAACCGGGGACTCGTCTCCAGGCAGTCCCGTCAGCTTCCGGTAGAAGAGCTCGGCCACATCCCGGCCTCCACTGTCCCCGCGGACTGAGCGGGTGGAAGCGCAGTTAAGGAGGCGGCGATGCAGGCCGACCCTGGGGCGCCACCCCCGCCCCGCGCGTCAAGGATACAGTCTTTGTAGATGAGAGGGTCCCCCTTGGAGGACAGAATGAAGAACTGGGAAATCATGGCCGCTCTGCAGAGTAGACGAGAAGACGGCGAAAGTTGGGCCTACCCCGCCCTGCGGCCCCGGAACAAAAGGACGCGCGTGGGCCGGGCCCTGAGGCGCGAGGCTTCCGCGCCCGCGCCGGGACCGCGGGAAACCCGGCACCGCCCCGCCCCCCGCTGCCGCCGGGCGCTCTGCGCAGGCTCGCCCCGTGATTGGCCGAGGCCGGGGGCGACCCGGGACGACCGCGGGAGGGAGGGGCGGTAGGCCGTCCTCTCCGATTGGCCTGCGCGGGGCGGCGCCGCTCACGTGGGGCGCGACGTTTCGCGCCAATTTTGGTTGCTCGGCTGCTGTGTAGCGTGCGGACGTTCTTTGCTGCCCCGGAGCGAGAGTCCTGAGCCCGCCAACTGCTGCCGCGCGGCCCTGGGCAGCAATGGCGCTGAAGGACTACGCGCTCGAGAAAGGTGAGCGCCCGCCGGCCCAGAGGGGCGCCCTGTACCAGGAGCCTCGTGGCCGGCGCCTGCTGCTGTGAGCCGGGCTCCGGGGGGCCCGCGGGGCTGAGGCCGGCGGTGGCGGGGCGGCGCACCGGGAGCCTGGGGGTCGAAGGGAAGCCTGTAATCCTGGTGGGGTCGGGTAGCCGGCTCGCGGCTCCGGAGCGAGGACTCGCGCGCGGGCGAGGCCGGGACACCGGGTGGCTCTGCCTGGGGCTGCCCGGCCTCAGGGACGGGGATCCCAGTGCCCGCTTCCCGCCGGCTGTGGGCACTCACGAGTTCCCGCGTCCCCCGGCGACGCGCCGAAACCCTGGGGGCGGGAAGAGCAGGGCCGCTGCGCCCCCGGATTGGCTCTTGCGGGCCAGCCTCCGAGCGGAAGTGGAGACGGGACGGAAGTTGCGCGCGGCGGCTTGGAGGGCGTGTCGTGTGTAAACAGTGTCCTTCCGCGCGGTAGCGGCGGAGAGAGCGACTTAGGGTGGGGGCGTGCCTGGAATTAGGGGGCCCAGTGGGCGGTCGAAAGACCAGGTAGTGGGGAGGGACGGAGTGGCCCTGGACGTGCGGGCCAGTGGCCTGGCGGGCTCCCGCCTCAGGCGGAGGAATCCCGGGCTGTGAGGCGGCTGGATTTGGGGCCCATGTGCTTCTTTGTTTACTAAGAGCGGAAGCAGTGGCGGGGAGAGGGGGTGGGGTGGAGATGGGCCTAGTGGCGGGGAGCCCCGTGAGAGCAGAGATTTAGGGGACCGAGAGAAAAGGGGGAATCACATAGGTGGAGGAAAAGCCGAGAACTAAAAGATCTGGTTGTGCCGTGGGATGGGAAAGGGTACTGAAATTTTGAATTGTGACAGACTGGGATTCCCCTGTGAGGAGAATGTTGAGTAACACTCCTAAGTGCCAAAGGTTCCTCATTCTTTATCAGGTAAGAACAGACTCGTGGAAAGCAGCTGTGCCCAGGTCTGGGAGAAATATACAGGCTCTCTTAAATGTTTATATATAATTAGTTACCACATAGATCCTGTTTTAAATCAGAGTAGGGTTCATAGATTCCCATCGAAGTGGTTTGCAGCTAAGATATCTGAAAGAAAGGTTGTTTCTCATGATCTTACATTTACATTGTAGAAAAGGCTAAGAAGTTCCTACAAGAGTTTTACCAGGATGAGGAACTTGGCAAGAAGCAGTTCAAGTATGGGAACCAGTTGGTAAGTTCAAGATTAGCTGGAGAGAATGGTGTACTGCTCTCACACTGTTCTTTTTGCCCCGCACATGCCCAGAGCTGTGCCCTGAGCATAGAGAGACTGGTGAACAACATACAGTGGGTTCTAAATTGTCGCTGGCCCTTCCCCTTCCAGGTCCAACTGGCTCATCGGGAACAAGTGGCTCTGTACGTGGATCTGGATGACGTAGCTGAGGAGGACCCTGAGTTGGTGGACTCAATTTGTGAGAACACCAAGCGCTACGTGAGGCTTTTTGCTGATGCTGTACAAGAGCTGCTGCCTCAGTACAAGGAGAGGGAGGTGAGTGCTTGGAGAAGAATACAGGGTAAAGAACTTACGTTTCTGTTGAGAAGCTTCTCAGCTGGCATGAGAGAGGCATTGGTTTCTACCTGGGGTCCTTGATTTCCTTTCCTGACATTTGTTTTCTCTTTTTCCTTTAGGTGGTAAATAAAGATGTTCTAGATGTTTACATCGAGCACCGACTGATGATGGAGCAGCGGAGCCGGGACCCTGGAGCAGTCCGAAGCCCCCAGAACCAGTACCCTCCTGAGCTCATGCGCAGATTGTGAGTGGTCTCTAGTGTAGGGTAAGGAACTTGTTCTCCAGGACCCTGCTAATGACTGCTTTCCCCACTTAGTGAGCTGTACTTTCAAGGCCCAAGCAGCAACAAGCCTCGTGTGATCCGGGAAGTACGGGCTGACTCTGTGGGGAAATTGGTAACTGTGCGTGGAATTGTCACTCGAGTCTCTGAAGTCAAACCCAGGATGGTGGTGGCCACTTACACTTGTGACCAGTGTGGGGCAGAAACCTACCAGCCGGTACGTGAGTAACAGAAAGGCAGTTAACCTCTGCTGGCAATTTTTTTTTTTTTTTCCCCTGGTAGTTTTTGTGAGGATTAGTTTTGTCTGTCATTTTCTCTTATTGTTCGTTTTCTCACTTCTTGGTATGTAGTGGTGCTCCTTTTTTGTTACGGTGCTTGTCACTATTGATGTAGAATAAAGATGTTCTTAACAGTTCTATGATTTAAGGGACTGCCTGTAAAGGGCTTCTGATTTTCTTTGGTGCTTCACTTTTCAAATCTTAGATCCAGTCTCCCACTTTCATGCCTCTGATCATGTGCCCAAGCCAGGAGTGCCAAACCAACCGTTCGGGAGGGCGGCTGTACCTGCAGACGCGTGGCTCCAAGTTCATCAAATTCCAGGAGATGAAGATGCAGGAACATGTGAGTTTGGGTTGTTTAGCCCAGAGCAGGTAGAGCAGGAAGTCGGCTTGTATCCTAGTCACTTGAGTAGTAGAAAGAGAAAGGAAGAAAACAAGGGAAGAGAAGCCACCTAGAGCAGGAAAGAGATGAACTTGGGCCGGAACTTTGAGTTAGGAAGAGGTAAAGGAGGTCTCGGCTTCCCTCCTACGTTTGTCTCAAGCTGGTAGGCTGAGGGAAATAGAAGAGTGGGGTGCCTAGGCAGGAAGGTTGGCTCATTATAGGCTTATATTCATTTCTCTTTGCCTTATGTATCCCTCCTCTAGAGTGACCAAGTACCTGTGGGAAATATCCCTCGTAGCATCACAGTGTTGGTAGAAGGAGAGAACACAAGGATTGCCCAGCCTGGAGATCATGTCAGCGTCACTGGTATCTTCTTGCCAGTTCTGCGCACCGGGTTCCGACAGGTGGTACAGGTAAGAAAGGAAGCTTGGGAGAAGGAGGGAATGTTGCTTTTTCTCTCTCTCCCACTCACTCTCCACCCCCACAGAGAAAGTTATCAATAGCAAATACCAAATGAGGTTGTAAAAAAAGTTTGTGAGGTAGTCCTTAGGGAATCAACAGTGCGTGGGTAGGTTAAAGGGTTGTCACCCGTATCCTGACGTTTTCCTGCCCAAGGGTTTACTCTCGGAGACTTACATGGAAGCCCACCGGATTGTGAAAATGAGTAAGAGTGAGGACGATGAGACTGGGGCTGGAGAGCTGAGCAGGGAGGAGCTGAGGCAGATTGCAGGTGAGAAGCCAGGAGAAAGTTTGGAAGTCTGAGTTTTTTCTTAACTTTTTTTTTCCCTGAGTGAATCCTATAATTGTAATTTTTCTGTAGAGGAAGATTTCTATGAAAAACTGGCAGCCTCTATCGCCCCAGAGATTTATGGGCACGAAGATGTGAAGAAAGCGCTGTTGCTCCTGCTAGTGGGGGGTGTGGACCAGTCTCCTCGAGGCATGAAGATCAGAGGTAGGAGAGGCTCAGGGTCGATGCAGTTGTTCGGGATGGAAGAAGGAAGCTGTGGACTGGTTTCCCGAGGGGTCACACACACCATAAGATGCACGTCTTGGCTTTATTAGTCAGGGTGGGCCTCAAAAGTATTTTTTCTGTTGTTGGGTAACTTGCCTTGGGAGAGGTCACTTGGGGTCTTCCCTCCCTCCAGGCAACATCAACATCTGCCTGATGGGGGATCCTGGTGTGGCCAAGTCCCAGCTTTTGTCTTACATTGATCGACTGGCTCCCCGCAGTGAGTAATCTGACCCGGCAGAGGTGAACAGAGGGACAGGGCCTACAGTGTTGTTCGTTCTGTTCTGTGGGGAATCAGAAGATGAGAGTGAGTGGGAGGAGCAGGTCTTGGGGAGGGTTGGTGGCAGGGAAGAGAGATGTTGCCAGCACCGAGACAACCACATGTCATCAGCTGCCTTGGGTCCTTCTAGGGTGGCTACAGAGAACAGTTCCAGGGCAGGCCTCACCTCACTTCCTTTTTTTGTCTTTTGTCTTATTCCTTGTTTCCTTTCTCTTCCATTTTCTCTTACTAAATGTTCTTTTTTTCCTGACTTTCCCACTCAGGCCAGTACACAACAGGCCGGGGCTCTTCTGGAGTGGGGCTCACGGCAGCTGTGCTGAGAGATTCAGTGACTGGAGAACTGACCTTAGAAGGTGGGGCCCTCGTGCTTGCTGACCAGGGCGTGTGCTGCATCGACGAGTTTGACAAGATGGCCGAGGCCGACCGCACTGCCATCCACGAAGTCATGGAGCAGCAGACCATCTCCATTGCCAAGGCGGGCATCCTCACCACTCTCAATGCCCGCTGCTCCATTCTGGCAGCTGCTAATCCCGCCTACGGGCGCTACAACCCTCGCCGCAGCCTGGAGCAGAACATACAGCTTCCTGCTGCGCTGCTCTCCCGGTTTGACCTCCTCTGGCTGATCCAGGACCGACCCGACAGGGACAATGACTTGCGGTGAGTGCAGCTTAGCACTTGAGGGAAGGGATTGGAGTCAGAAGAGCCCTCTCCTCTTACAGCAGGGCACTAGCCTTAGGAAACGGAAGGGTCAGGACTGAAGGGCTTAGGGGGATTTCCTGGGGAAGTTTTCCCTGCACACTGTTAGGAGGTGGGGCTGAGGGTGGGATATTTAAAAGGGAGGGCACGAGGTAGGTAGCACCAAGAGGGCTACTTCTTCCCGCCTTCCCTCTACCTCCACTCTTCCCAGGTTGGCCCAGCATATCACCTACGTGCACCAGCACAGCCGACAGCCACCTGCACAGTTTGAACCTTTGGACATGAAACTTATGAGGTAGGCAAACTGGGTAAGAACTAGCAGGCTTTAGTCCAGTCACTCTGTGTCTCCTGAAAAGTTTCGTGCATTCCTCAGGCCGCCGTCCTGAGTCTGGCCGTGTGCCTGCAGTGTGATCCTCCACGTGTCAGGATCTGGCCTTTCACACACGCTGCACCCCAACCCCAGTCTGAGGGCTAAGGCAGCTGCCATCTTGGGGTAGAGCTGGCTCCTGCTCCATGGATATGTCACCTTCACTGTTCTCCATGGGGTCTGTGAACTTCTGGTGACTCCTCAGGTTTTCCCTCACTTTCACCTCCCTTCTCTCAAGTCTCTTAAGTTGTAAATTAAAAAAATAAATAAATAAAAAGTTGTAAATAATTTGAAATGCACCAGGGCTGTACGATTTGGAGAAATCCGTCAGTGATAGTTTAGCCAAACAGTCATCCACTAATTTGTCTTTCCCCAGAGTTTTCTTAAATGGGCAACCCTCCATTTCTGGCTTCCCTTTTCTGCTTTCCCACAAACCCTGTCCCCCACAGGCGTTACATAGCAATGTGCCGTGAGAAGCAGCCCACCGTGCCCGAGTCTCTGGCTGACTACATCACAGCAGCATACGTGGAGATGAGGCGAGAGGCTTGGGCCAGCAAGGATGCCACCTACACCTCCGCCCGGACCCTGCTGGCTATTCTGCGACTTTCCACTGCTCTGGTGAGTGCCCAGCCCCTGCAGAGCTGGGGATCGGTAATAGTTTTGCCTTGTGCTGGGCAGCCTGCCTTTCTGCGTGCTCCGTTCCCAGCTGCCGCGTCCCTCCCACTCAGGCCCTGCTGGGGCTAAAGTGCTGACAGTGCAGATAGTGGTCCTCTCCGTGCTACCGCACTGTGGGTACTTGCTGCTCCGGCAGGGCACGCACAGCGTCCATGGAGGGAAAGGTCTTCCCCCTGCTTCTCAAACCTCCCTGAGGGTATGCGTGGGGTTAATTTCATTCCCTGTGTCCTTGAGCCTGTGCTGGAACCATCAATTCTGTCCTCACATCTTGGACTTTAGTCCTGGGGGCTCCAAAGTGCTGTTCGTGCAGGTAGTGTGATTACCTGACCTACTGCTGAGCTAGCACTTCCCGAGCCCCTGGGACACAACCTCTCTGCCAGTCGCCTTCTTGGCTGAGCTCCCCAAGCTCCATCTGTCGTGGTGGGGAGCCCAGTGGAGTTCAGAAGGGTCTGGTCTCCCTCACAGGACAGCTGAACACCGGGACTGGCCAGTGTTGAGAGGCGGAGACTTGGGCAATTGCTGGACGCTGCCCTGGGCATTGCACTTGTCTCGGTCTGACAGGGCCGGCCCAACACTGCGGATGTTTGGGGGAGGTTCAGGGAGGGGGTTTCCACTCTTGTTGTGTGTCAGTAATTAACAGGTGGGTTCTTGCCCAATCTTTCTTAAAGCTGGAGCAAGAGGGTTCCCTAACTGTTCCCTTCCCCTCTTCATTCCCATCTCTTCCTTACCTACCTTTCCCCTTAGGCACGACTGCGAATGGTAGACACCGTGGAGAAGGAAGATGTGAACGAAGCCATAAGGCTAATGGAGATGTCAAAGGACTCACTTCTAGGTGACAAGGGGCAGACAGCCAGGTGAGTGGTTCAGTGAAGGGTAAAATCAGGGCTCCCTTTAACTTGCTTGAGCAGACCACTCGTGACTTCTGCATCCCCATGTATGTGAAGTTGGCTTCAGAATTCTAACATTGACCACTGTTCCATGTCAACCTCAAGTGTTCGTATCTGTATGCCTACCCTTTTCACTTCAGGACCCAGAGACCAGCAGATGTGATCTTTGCTACTATCCGTGAATTGGTCTCGGGCGGCAGAAGTATCCGGTTTTCTGAGGCAGAGCAGCGCTGCATATCCCGTGGTTTCACACCTGCCCAGTTCCAGGCGGCTCTAGATGAGTATGAGGAGTTAAACGTCTGGCAGGTCAATACTGCCCGGACACGTATCACTTTTGTCTGACTCCAGCCTCCTTGAGACTGGGGTCTACTCTGCACACCACAGGTTCCCGCCCCTGCTTTGAAAGGTCTAGTGATGTCTCTGAGTGAAAAGAAGTGTTCCCTCTTTTCCTTGTTGTACTTGTTTTATTCCCTTTGCTAATAAAGTGTTTGTTGATTGCCATCTCTGAATCTGGACTCGCCTCCTGTTAAAATAGGGAATTGTGGGTTTTCTAGTTTCATATCTTGTTGTTCCTCTTTATGCTTATCCGATTTCATATGTTCAGTAAATTACCCGAGTAAAGGACCTTCTCTGTGTGCCAGACATTGATGGAGACACTGAGGGTGCAGAAGGATTAAGTCCCTGCAGCAGTATGAAAGCTCTGTTGGGGCTGGATTTCTGCTGACACCCCCCCCTGCTTCTACTCCCCTCTCCTGTTTAGTCACAAATTTTTATTAAACTACTACTGTATGCTAGTGACTATAAGACTGCAGATACAGAAACTCAGGGCCAACTTTTCTCCTCTTCTACCAGAATGCTTCTTCTAACTCCCTAGTTCCCAGCTCCCACTAAGTCCTGTTTAGGGGAGAGGAGGGTGGCCTGTGGAGGTAGCACCAATAATCACCTCCCAGCAACCTCAATCTTTAAGACCACTTCCTTGCTCATTTTATCTTCCAAACCTCATAGGGTTGAGTTAAAACCAGGAGGCCTCGTGTCGGCATAGCAAGTGTTCAATAAATGTATCTCACAGCATCCAAAGGGCAAAGGCTTTGAGTTGTCCCTAACAGATAAAAAACGTTCTTAAGAGCTCTCCTTTACTTTTTTTATGAAGTACACTGGATAAAGAAATCAGCTTGGAAAAGTAGTTATTTACCATGTTTATAGGGTTGACCTATGTAAATTGATCACATAGGGTAACATTAAAGGACAGAACAAATAACAGGTGGAAGCAGGAAGCCTTTGGCTCAATAGAAAAACAGTCCCTCTGGCTGGACATAGGGTCCCTTCAAGTGGCAGTGAACTCCTAAAGACAAGGTTGTCAAGAGCTGGTGACTAAAAGGGATTCATGCCTCTGAGCAAGGCTGGAATGAAGGACCTTGTTTAAGATCCTAGCTGAGAAAGCTGGTGCCCAAAGGAGAGGACAGAGCCACTGGAAGGGGTGCTGAGGGGCTGCTCCCCTTTTATTAATGATGGGTTTAGTACCCTCATCAGAAGAAGAGCCCCCGCATACGCCTGCCGATGCCTTGTCGATCATAGAGGACGTTGAACTTGTTCACGAACTGGTTCATGGTGTTGCATGTTTTGGTGATGGTGCCGAGGTAGGCCATGAGCCCCACATCATTACATTGCTGGGAGGGAAGAGAAAAAGCCAGTTCCCCAGGGGACCCTCCACGATATGCCCAAGGAGCACTGACTCCCAGGTCCTGCATGCAAAAATGACACCGTAAGCCCCACCTCCCTGCCTGGGATTTTCTACTCACATCATAAAAGTCTGTCTTGAATTTGTCTGTGCTTAGCACAGGGAGGCAGTGGCACAGAGCATAGGCCTCCCGCAGGATCTCATGGTTAAAGGGGACCTCTCCTAAAGGTACAAAAAGAGGCTGCATTAATATGGAGGCTGTCATTTCCTCAGGGCAGAGGGAGTACTGTACAAGTGCCAGAGAGGCTTCCTACCCGCTTCAGAAGCCTTGACATACTCTAAGATGAGCTTGACACGGCTGTGCAGCATCTTGATGGCACTGTGCTGTGCTATCAGGTGCTCGGCCACTACAGGGGACAGGAAGAGGAGGCTGAGAAGGCACGTGGCTGTACTCTCCACCCCCACTTGCAAGGAAGCCCCTCCAGCCTCCATTACCAGTGGAGTTCTCTCCACTGCCCGTTGCTGTCATTCGGGCCACATGGTCCACACCAATGCGTTCAGCTTCCTCTGTGGCCAGAGTATAGGTCAGCTCAGCAAACAGCATTGTGGCCTACAGGGCAGGTATCCCACAAAGGGATGGTCAAAAGCAGGCAACAGGCCAAGAGCAGGATCTGAGGGTTGAAGGGTAGGGTATTACCTCTCCATTGATTATATCGATGACAGACTCAAAAACGCTGACAGGAAGCTGTAAAGGAGATGGAGAAGAGCTCTATCAAGTGCACCTGAACCTAAATTATGTGCCAAGAACAGGGCTGGGCCCTACTAGTAGGATTATCCCCATTTTATATATTAAGAAAATACAGCGTAGAGGTTAAATGTCTACCCCAGAGTCACAAAGGGGATAAGCAGCAGAATAGATTCAGTTCAGGCATTCCCCCAACAGAGAACTACCATGCAATAAAAGAGCAGGGCAAGAAGATAAAAGACTGACAGAGTGATACACAAGTGTGCCTTAAGGCGGACAAGAGATCAGTACTACTTACATCTGTATGCTTGGTCATAGGGTTCAACTTAAGAAATAGGGGACTCTCGATTATCTCACACACCTGGCAAAAGGGGAAGAGGGACAAGAAAGTCAAGCCCCATATCCCCACTTCCCCTCATCCATTGTTCTCTGCCCAGCATGCACATGTGAGCATGTATACCTGCTTATGGACGTGGATGTCGGAAGGGTCAGGCGGACCCCCTGTGGTATACCAACCCAGAAACTCCAGCTCCTTGAATACCTGTTTAACTGGAAGGGAAGGGGCCAGAGTACATGCTATTTCTTTAAACCATCCTTCCATCATTTGAAGGTCCTGAAGTACTTTCACCAGCTTCTCCATTCCCCTCTCAAATTCTGTCTCCTCATTCTAATTTTTAGGGAATACCCAGATGTGTTTGTTTACTGAGACCTCTTCAGCTATCCTAGCACATCTTTCCCTTTCTTGTCCTCTTCTGTTTCTTTTTCCTCCAACCCTATCCATCTCATCTCATCCACCCTTTGCTTCTTACTCCCAATCCTCTCCCCACACTCCTGTTCCCCTCTCACACTGCTCCTCCTTGGTGTAATAATATTCCTTGTCAATGATAATCTTCTCTTCCACGGTGTGGGACAGCAGCTCAAATGAGTTCATCACTTCGATATTTCGGCCCTCCTGCTTCCCGATCAGAGCCCCAATCACTGAGGGGGGAAGAGAATGACACAGATAAGGTGAGGGTAAGAAATCTCAAATTCTACCTAATCACCTGGGGGGGAGGGGTCTCAGGTCAGTGCGACCGAAGTCTTGGGGAAGCAGTGATTTAGGAAAGGGGGGCAGTAGGCCTCAGTAAAAGAAGGGAGTAGTTAATCGGAGAAAGGCTACTATTTGGGGGAGGTCATCAAGGAGAGGGTGTCGGACAATTCTGCAGAACACTTACCCTGCATAGGCCGCCCCTCCTGGGAGCGCATGCGGATCCAATGGTCTGAGATGTTGAGAATGACAAGGGGATGAAGAGCGACTGAGACACTCCCAGTCACTCCTGAGGCCATCACGCTGGGGACTACTAAGGGTAGAGGGAAAGGAGAAAGAATCAGAGTCCCGACCCCATGTTCTTCCCTGGAAATGGGAGTGGGGGACAGCAGAGCCGGGGCCCAACATAGCTCCAGCAAGTTATTTCAGGGAGAGATATTGCTGTTCCGCTTTCCTGACTTCTCCCGGGAGCCCAGTAAAGCCTTAATGCACCCCTAAAAGTGTCTCCAGAAGCCGCCCCGCACGGCCCGTTACCTGCTGCATCCACCTCCATCCCGCTGCTCCCTCCAGTCCCGTTTGCTGCAGCAGCCGCCGCCGCCATTTTCCCTGCGCCCGCCAGCCCAGGCCCCGCCCCCTACTCCCCGGCTTCCGTAGGCCTGCGGCGCATGCTCAGTGACCCGGCGGCGGGAGCCCACCCCGGCTCTGCGTGAGCTGTTACCTTGGCGGCCTGCGGCTGCCATCCTTGCCCGGCCTCTGCGGGCTGCCCTCGGGGCGAGGAAGGCCGAGCCCCGGAGCCGGACAGGTTTCGTAGACCCTGGCCCCACCTGTCGCCTACGGGTGACCTTGAACAAATAACAAACCCCCCCACCCACACACACGCACGCATTTTGTTTTGTTCTTAGCAGTAAACCGGAACTAGAATGCCTAGTTCGTAAAGCTGTTGCAGAATGAATGAAATGTCATGTTACTGCCTTCAGAACACAAACCAAACTCCTAACCGCAGCCCGCAAGGCCCTGCGCGCTCTGGCCCCGGCCTGTCGGCCCTCGCCTAGGATTTTTCTACCGCCTTGGTCCCGTACTTCAGCCACATTGGCCCTATTTGGGTCCCTCACCCGACAACTCACTCCCAATCAAGGGTTTATGGTTCCTTCGGTATTATTCATCACTGTATTCTCTAACCAAGACGGTGCCTGCCGCAAGGACACCTAAATATTTGTGAATGAATAATTTGGGGTTGAGCCTGGTTTCTAGTGTTTCCATCTTGCTTCCCACCTTCTTTACAAACATGGTACCAAGTACAGTACCAGGAACATCCCCAGCATTTTCCAACCGTCCTCAACCTTCCTCTACCTTCCTTCTCCAGTCGTTCAGAACTCACCTCTGGCAAACTTAGCCCACTCCAGCCTTCTCTGTGCTCCTATTAAGCAAGTTGCACATACTGCCTTACTGCCTTTAGCCGCTCCTGCTGCCCCTACAACTTGCCTGGCTAGCTCTTTTAGTGTGTCTATTCCTCCACCCTGAGTGTAAACTCCTGGAAAGAGGATAGAGACCCTGTCAGGTATATCTGTTGTGACCCTTCAGATATAAACTCCAGGGTTAGCAGGTACCAGAAGGTGTTTTCTGGTTATAATGGTGGCTTGCACAAATCAGGCAATCTCTCCATTTAGGAGCCTGGAAAAGGGAAGTTGAAGGGCAACAACCCTCAAAGTAAAGGAGCTGAGAAATCTTGCAGGGGCAGGGGTCTTCAGGCCATGGGGAAGTTTAGAGTTTTTCTCACTCTAGTCCCTAATGAATACATCATCACCACCACCACCCCAAATTGGGCCAATTGAGATGGTTGTTGGAGAAAAGCATGTATGCCTGACTTCTCTTAGAAAAGATAAGATTGGAAAAGTGTTTCTCTTTTAAGAATGGTGGTCCACTTCTAGGAGTATAGTGCTTTGTCAGCTAGATTGAAGGCTGAAGTAAGAATTATTCTAGGGAAGCGGCTGTGGCTCAATCAGTAGGGCTCCCGTTTACCATATGGGAGGCCCCGGGTTCGGTTCCTGGGGCCTCCTGGTGGAGGCAAGCCTGCCTGCACGGCGTGGTTAGCTGACCCAGCGACCACCCCCCCACCCCCCACTGTTCTCTTCCTACCTTAAAACAAAATTAAACCTAATGCATTACCTTTTTATCTTGTTAACTTTTCCTTGAATGAACTGGAGTGAAGGAAACTAGGACAAGATTATGCTGGTGGGAAATAGAGCAGAGGGGCTGCTCAGTCTGAGAAGAAGAGCTACAAAATACTGAAGTGAGGGCCCTCCAGGAGAGAGCCCAGATTGGGTCAAGAAATTGTACCTCTTTGGGGCCAGTAATTATCCATGAACCATGATCCATTTATTCAGCAAATATTTAGAAATGCCTAAATATTTGGCGGGCACAATTCTAAGTGCTGGAAATATGGCACTGGATGAAGCAAAGTCCTGACCCCATGAGGTGTAGGCTCTGGTTATAGGAAACAGACAATAAACATATATGCATAAGATATTGTTAGAAATTTATCTCTAAATGAGATAGATTGGACTGTCTTGTTTTTCTCAATAGATGGGCATTACTTATTACTGGAATGAAGCATCAATTCTATTACTGCTTTTTGTTTTATAGCTAAAAATTTGTTTTAAGTGCTAAAAATTCCTACTTACATAAATGTGACAATGAGCAGTGAAAGCAACAGTTATAGACAACTTGATTAGGTACTTATGGCAGTTTGAAATTACTTTATGAATCCCAAAAAAAAGAAAGATTATGTTTTAAACTAATCTCTTCCTGTGGGTATGATACCCTTTGATTGCATTAAATTCCATTGAGGGTCTTTTTTTTTTTTTTTTTTTTCTTTTTACCAGGAGGTCTCAGGGATTGAACCTAGGTCCCTCCATATGGGAGACGGACACCCAACCATTTGAGCCACATCCGCCCCCCCCCCCTGAGGGTCTTTTGATAATATTACTTGATAAGATTGCTTTAGGGCTTTTGATTGGACTATGTCAGTGAAGCATGAACCAGTTTGGATCTCCATCCTCTGGCTGGGTCTGATATAAATGGAAACACCCAGAGAGACACACACAGACACAGATAAAGGAAGCTGCCATATTTGATCTGGTCATGTGAGAGGAAGGACAACAGTTTCACCCAGAGCTGAGGTGTAAGAAGAGAAGCCCCTGAGAGACTCAAAGAGCTGAGGTGCAGGGACTGATGAGCCATATGCCTAATAGATTTCAGCTGAACTCTGAAAGAAACTGGAGCCTCCAAGACTGAGAGAGGAGGTCCAGTAAGAGATAAGCCCTATGCCAGGTCTGCCTACAGCTGCAGAAAAGTGGCGACTTCAGCAGACATCAGTGGCCATCTTGCTTCACCACGTGGCAGCTGACTTTGGTGAGAAAGCTTCTCATATGGTGCCTTGAGTTGGACTTTTCATGGTCTTGGAACTGTAAGCTTTTACCCCAATTAAATCTCCTTTATAAAAGCCAATTCATTTCAGGTACTTTGCATCGGCAGCCCTTTGGCAAACTAAAACAAATACTCCTCTCATTTTATTGTAGGGAAATAATAGGAAACCACTTGAATCACAACATTTATTCACCTATTCAGTATTGACAACAATACTTCAAATTATTCTTTTGGTTTGATACCGTGGCGTTTTTGACACCTTAGGGCAATGCATCACTGTGAGATTTGGGGAATGGGTAAGAAGTCTAACTGGTTTTCTTCTGTCAAATGGAGAAGGCAACTGTGATAGAGGATACCTTGACCAGAGGGATATTTTCAGGGGATCTGTTTTAAAGGGGTAAAGATAGAAAAGGAGGATTTGGAAATGGATTCTCTCAAGTGTCTCCACACATTCCTAGGAAAGATTTGTGAATTGCCTCCCTCAGCCCTGCCCCAAGGGTCCTTATACTCCATAGTCTGAGGATGGCTGCTGTCAGACATGAGGACTGAGTGAGGCCCAGTGCCCATTCTTCTAGTGACTTTTGGTAAGGCTTACCTTTTAGACTATTTTTTTTTTTCTTTTAGGTAAAAGCTACATGGAAGTTTAAATATTTTATTCTCTACTCTGGGGGATTGTCTTGAGCATCCTGCTCTACAGAGACCACAAATTCAGAAGAATAATCATTCATGGCATGGCTTTTTTCTTTTAATTAAATAATCTTTGTTGCTAAAAGTCACAATCTTTGTTGCTAAAAGTCACTTGACAGTATTAGGGAGAAAAACTTCCATTACTACCAAAGGGCTGAATGCTTGACCCACATAACTTTAGAGCTGCTGATACTTACATAACTGTTTGGATATTATTTGGGGTATAACAATTGAAAGTGGAGCTGGCTAGTTTAGGGAATGGGAAGCCAAGTCTAAACCTGGCAGATAAACATGGAAACCCCTTGAGGGAAAGACCCCGCCAGCAGCCTGCTGGAGGAACCCAGCCATGAGAACTCCTGTTGGAATGAGGTTTCATTCGTGAATAAATAAATAAAAATAAATCTTAAAAAAAAAGTAACCACACAAGCCAAAGCTCGCTTGCTCTCTGCCTGGAGCAGCCCTCACCTACACCTGGAGATCTGTAATCTATTTTCTCCTGTTTCTATTCTCTTCTTCCATTTTTCTTAAACTACTGGCCTAACTAAACTTGAATTCTTTTATGTAACATAGCCAAGAACCTAGTTTCAACTTCTTTCTTCAATGAGTTCAGAATAAAAGGGATGGGGAAGCGGCTGTGGCTCAATCGGTGGGGCTCCCGTTTACCATATGGGAGGCCCCGGGTTCGGTTCCCGGGGCCTCCTGGTGGGGGCGGGCCCGCCTGTGCGGCGTGGTTGGCTGGCCCGGCGAGCACAAGCAGCAAGGGGGGGGATAAATGAATAAATAAATAAAATCTTTAAAAAAAAAAAAAAAAAGAATAAAAGGGATGGAAGAGACTTTTGAACAACTGCCATCTCTAGAGTATCAGGGATTAAAGAGACTGTCGAAAAATCGCCACCTCTTGCTGTTGAGTTTCCACCAACATTTTTTTTTTCTTTGCGCCTCAATAAGGTTTTCATGACTCTTCTCCATGTCCTATATATTCTTTATGAACTGCTCATACAACTTTTTAATTGCTTTCAATCTCGGGGCTCTGAATAATTCTAGATGGGTGGAAAACCTGTTGCTGTCAAAACATATCATTTAGTTTTTCTTCTTGTTCCCCAACTTTTCTGTCCTCCTGTCTGGGGCTCCTTTAACCTCCTCCTCCCTGGCTGGCCTCCCGGATTTCCTCAAATGCTTTCTTCCAGGGGGCGCCATCCTGAGGCTGCTCACTTCAGGCGCGACGCTCTGCGGAGCCGGGGCCAAGCCAGCCTCGCCGAGGCAGGAGCAGGCTGAGCCAATGGTGTGGCTTTTGAGGACTGGCTGGGAATTCAGGGGGTAGGTTCTGGGGCAAACAGCAATGAGAAACTGCAAATTAACTTATTGGCCCCCGAATAATGGAGTTATTAGACCGTGCTGGGAGTCCAAGAGCTGTACCCTGAGGACTGTCTTTAGGAGAATTTCTACAAAGCAGACATTCCACTTCGAGGAGCCTCACTTCCTTCAGCCCCTCTTCTCCTTGCCACTGCCTCACCCTTTATCTTTTCACTTGGAGTCAAGAAGGACAAGAGATGAGCCACAAAACCACACCTCTCAAGTCACCCACAAGTTTTATTAGTTACTTGGGCATTTTTCTCTCTGCATCATTTTTTCTCCCGTTCCCACAGGGTCCTGCACTTCATCACTGTTTCCTAGCACATATCATATTTTACTGGAATTGTAAAATATGATTGTCCTTAGGAGTCACTGGAGAGAAAAGTCTTTTGCATTCCCAGAGCTGAAAGCATGTGCTATAGATATTGGATGCAGGAAAAGTTTGGGATTAAATGGGAGATTCCTCCTGGGATGGCTTAAAATTGAGGGAACCAGGAAACCTTGTCCCTCACTCATTTCCCGAAAGCATTTCACATATTCATTATATTTACGGGGTTTTCCTGTGTGTGTTCTTTTGATCTGTAACTTTCCTAGCCTTTTTCTGCTGTCATTACTTGTACAGGTTTTGCCCTCACGTAAACTCTGATGGGCTGGGATGTTTTCATTGGATTTTAGTAATTTAGAGGAGCATTTTTACATCAACCAAACAAAAAACTTTGGTTGTTTGGAAGCAAATTTCAAATAAGGGTGAATTTTTATCTTGACGAATCCTTAAAGGGTCGTCCTGTTTGCTACGGGTCTGCTTGGGACTCCCGGTGACTCGGGGAGAATGCCCCGAGCGCCCACCGCCCACTCTCCGGAGCCCCGTCGCGGCGCCCTGCGTCCGAGCATGCGCCCTGAGGCCGGAGGGCTGCGGCGGCGGGTCCCACCCCTGCGGGCCGTCCACCTCGCCTACCGCCTGTAGGGGGCGCGCCGAGGCCCCCGGCCCGCGCACCCCACTCCCTCCCTCCGGGTCCCAGGGCGGCGCAGAAGGCAGGCAGGGCCGATAGGTCCCCGAGGGCGGCGTCAGTGCCCGCGCCCTCCGCTCTTCGCAGCCCGTCAGACGCCCCGAGTCAGCGAACCACCGAGAGGCGAAGACCTCCCATATTCCTAGATAGAACCCGTGGGTGTTGGGGGTTCGGGGGTGGGGAGGAAAGCGAAAAGGACCGGCCCGGAAGCGAAACGAGGGTACTTCCGTTCTTTGTTCTGTCCCCGGTGTGTGGGTCTGTGACAGGGTCCAGCAGGGCCTGGTCCGAGTCTGGCCCCCCCAGGTCTCCCGTCCCTGCCCCCAGGGTGAGTCCGGCCGCCCCCGGGGCTCGCGGTGAGACGGAGTCTGTGGTCTCCGGGGAAGGGGGGATGTCACTGCCGCTGTGGCCTGCGGGGCCCCTAGGCCCGCCCGGAGAGGGGTGCGGGAGGCGCTCCTCCCTCCCCTGCAGCCAGTGCCCGCTGGCAAGAAGCTCCACGTCCCCGAGGACACCCCGGAGCGGGGCCCTGCGCGAGGCGGCGGGGAAAGGGGCTCAGCTCTGGTTCTGTGACTTAAACAGTACCCAGTTCCACCACTTAAAAGTTCCGGTATGGCTGTTGAGGCGTCCTTCGCCCTCTCTAAGACGCTGCTGACAGCGACCCTAACTTGGTAGCTCCCCGAGGCGCTTTTATTTGAAGTTAACACAATTACTCGCCCATGGCAGGAGAGATCCAGTTTTACTTAGCCGAGTTGGAGGATGAGAGAATTAAGTCTATGAAGTGTGCGCAGTTAAAACTAGGTCTGGGAGGGCGTGCAAACCAAATACTGAAAGTTAGCCCGCAGGCACCCAGTAATTGAGTCTTTCAGGGGAGAGTGATACAACTGCATCCGCTTCCGAAGTGTGAACACAAACTGGTGTTTACGCTTTGAGAGGTGTGTCAACTCCACAAGAAGACAAACAGGGTTTGAGCCTGAAATTTATGAAATAACGAGAGGAAGTAGAGGTATTTATTCTCAAGAGAAGTCTGTGGAGGGTGGGCACCATTTAGTTTCAAGTTTTTGATGTCCTGTGGAAAGGAGAAGATTCTATTATCAAAGGCCTCTAGGGCCCTAGGCCTATGTGAAGTTAATGTCCAAGGGGATAGATTCTCAGCTTACCATCTGAAGACCTGAGGACTCAGCTGAATGACAATGGAACAGACTCCCTGCTGAAGTAGTTGAGAAGATCTAGCAAGTGAGCTGCCTGGACGTTAGGGTCTTGAGGAGTTTCCTACTCTGGGCTGAGAGGTTGACCTGGAGAACTTTCAGTTCCCGACCAGCACTCTCCAGAGGTACAACCAGTTGTTGTGGTCTTAATCAGTATTACTTAGCTTATGCCCTCTTTTCCTTTTTTCTTATTGCTAAATATCTAGGTTAGAAAGGACATTTACTTGAATATTTTAAATTCTTTTTTTTTTTTTCTTTTTTTAATTATGCAGCTTTGTCATCAGCTAAGATCAGAATACCCAGGAACTTGAAGAGAGGTTGCCAAATTCCCAGTAATTGCTACCTTGGCCTGCTAGGGACTAACTCCAAAGAAGGAAAGAATCCAGCAGGTAAAGCTTCCTAGGACTTGTTTTCACTGCCTGATCATCCTTCCTCTGTCCCCAGGAATAGCTCCAGGGAGCGGGGTTGGTAGCAGAGCAGGGGAAGGGCCCATCTTGGAGCTGAAGCTATGGGGTACAGTGGAGAATTTCATTTTTGTGAGAAACATTGTTTACTGATCCAGACACTGGAGACTTGTTCTCAACAATATGCCTTTGAGTTCCAGCTTTGGTTAACCCAGCTATGAGGAGGGAGTGTTCTCTTCCTCTGGAGTCAAGGCCTCAGACTTTACTTTCTGAGGAGATTTGTTGGGAGTATCTGTTCATAAGTAGTTCTGGAAATTGTAGAGATGGTTGCTGGGGGAAAAGATGGCTGGCTTTGGGACAGACTTGAAGGAGCCCAGCAGGGAGGTGATAGTGACCAGAGGGTGTGTCGCCTCCATTACCAGTGGTCCTGGCTCATGCCTGATTCAGTGCTTTCCACCTATGTGAAGGCATTGGTGTTGGGCATTCTTTACCCTCTTGCTGCCTAAAGAATAGAGTTCTCTGAATTTCAGAGACACCTATGGATTAATTAAGACTGGGCTCTTCTGCCTTTTATACCCGCTGTGAATGCAACAGTCTAACGATGGAGCAAATACTTCTTGCATTTCTCATTTTGTACTCCTTGCAATATAATTGTCACTGAACAAATATTTGTTATAGGACCAAATGAATAAATAGATAAAGACAGGGACATAGACAAAATCCCAAATTTTTCCCATGCCCTTGCCTAAATGTAAAGAAGCTCTGGTGGAGGTTGGACCTGTTCTAGAGCTATTGGTTGTGCCAACATCATTCAAGCATGAGTTGGGAAACTTCTACTTGAGATCCAGACCTTAGGCTAGGTACTAATGTGACATTGTATCCACTAGAGCCAGGGAGAACAGTCCTCTTTTGATTATTGTAGCAGCTGGGGTGTGGGGAGAGTTAGTAGGGATAAAAACGGAGTAATAAAGAATCTTATGTTTTGTTTTTAAATTTGTCCCTGTTTTAGGAACTCACATTCTGACCTAAAGAAATGTATTATGAGAGAAGGGAGGGAAAAGAAGGCTGCTGCCTCCTTGGCAGGAGGAAACCCAGGAACTGGAACTAGTGTTTTAGCTCTTGGTAAATTTGCATGGGTCCCTGTAATGAGACTGCCACAAGGACTACAGAAAGGCCCCGAGCTCCTCAATAATCTCCCACTGTTGGCTGAGACTGGAAACAGAAAATTATCTTAGAAAGAAAGGGATGGCAGGAGGAAGTTACCTAAGATCTGAGCTGTCTGCCCTAGTACTGTGAGATAGCCAGGGTTTTAAAATGAGAGAGCTAGGGAAACGGCTGTGGCTCAATCAGTAGGGCTCCCGTTTACCATATGGGAGGCCCCGGGTTCGGTTCCCGGGGCCTCCTGGTGAAGGCAAGCCCGCCCGCACGGCGTGGTTAGCTGACCCAGTGAGCACAAGCAGCAAGGGGGGGGGATAAATGAATAAATAAATAAAAAATCTTAAAAAAAAATAAAATAAAATAAAATAAAATAAAATGAGAGAGCTAGAAAGAGAGAGAAAATGAGGATATTAGAACTCATGGAAACTTTCTCTGACCTCTATTAATTGGGTGTGATTTCATGGCCCCTTTCCTCTAAGGATAACACTTAAAATAACAGCTAGAGACCTCATAAGGTAAATTTTCTTTTCCCTACCAATTATAATGTTTATGAGTTTTTTTTTCCCCTCCTTTATAAATGGTTAGTTTTATCTAATACCCCCAGATATTCTTTTTTTTTTTTTTCCTAAAGATTTACTTTATTTACTTATCTCTCCCTACCCCATCGTTGTTTGCACTTGCTGTGTCTTTTCGTCTTTTTGTTTCTTTAGGAGGCACCAGGAACTGAGCCCGGGACTTCCGATGTGGGAGGGAGGAGCTAATAGCTTAAGCCACCTCCGTTCCCTGCTTTGTTGTGTCTCTCGTTATGTTTTTCCTCTTGTGTCTCTTGTTGCGTCTTGTCGCGTCAGCTCACAGTGCCTGCCCGTCATGCTAGCTCTCTGTCCTGCTCATCCTCTTGACAAGGCACCAGGAACCTCAGCTCCTTGCTTTGTTGTGTCTCTTGTTGCATCATCTTGTTGTGTCAGCTTGCTGCATCTGTCCGTCCGCACCAGCTCCCTGTCTTCTTTAGGAGGCACCGGGAACCAAACCACAGACCTCCCATGTGGTAGGTGGGAGCCTAGTCAATTGAGCCACTTCCGCTTCCCCCAAGATATTCTTAAAAATTGATATGATAAATATACACTTTTGTAATCTGTGTGTGCACACTGTTTTCTAATTTACCCTTTTCACTTTACCCTTTCAATGAATCTGATATTTTTCATTTTCAATAGTTGCTTAGTATTTTATTCTGTTAATGTCATTATTTGGCTCAGGTGGTCCCCAATTTTTTGTTGTTATAAATAGCACTCAGGGAAGTGGATGTGGCTCAAGCAATTGGGCTTCCGTCTACCATATGGGAGGCCCCGGGTTCGATTCCCGGGGCCTCCTGGTGAAGGCAAGCTGGCCTGTGCTGCGGAGAGCTGGCACGGCAAAATGATGCAACAAAAAGGGAGGTGACACAGAAAGAACACATAGTGAATGGACACAGAGAGCAGATAGCGTAAAAAAAAAACAAGGGGGGAGAGAGAAAAAAAATAGCACTCAGAGGGTGTGGGGGGAGCCACAGGTGGGATATTGTGGAGGAACTTAGAGCCTCTTTGTGGTCCTTCCAGTAGTCTTGTTACAGAGAGTAGGGGTCTATAGTTACCAGGATCTAAGACTAGTCCAACATATTGTGTTTCCTCCTGTTATTCTCAGGCACTGTCTGAAATGCTAGGTTCCCTTTTTCTATACTCAGGAGATGTTTTTAATTATCTTTGTACCTTGAACTTTTGCTCCTGTAGTCCTCCTTCGTTCTCATTTGAAACCTGCTTCCTGCTGAGACTGCGGATAGGAGACCAGAGTGCCAGAGCATCTAGCCCTACCCATGGAAACTCAGGCTGATCATGTATCTCAGGAACCTCAGGCCCTACTTGAGAGTGGTGAGGAATATGGAATTATTCTTTTTTAATATATTTTTTTATAGGAGGTACTGGGGATTGAACCTAGGACCTCATACATGGGAAGCAGGCGTTCAACCACTGAGCTACAGCCGCTCCCCAATGAGAGTTGGTTTTTTTGTTTGTTTGTTTGTTTTATTTTAGGAGGTACTGGGGATTGAACCCGGGACCTCATACATGGGAAGCAGGTGCTCAAACACGGGGCTACATCTGCTCCTCGGATACATTCATTCTTGTATTCAGTCTTTCGGCAATCATGTTTTGAAGTCGCTTACTCATCAGTACAGGTAAGACACTAGACCACAAAGATGAACAAGACACAGTCCTTGCCATCAGTAGCTCACAGCCTAGCTGACAGAAACCAATAAGTAATGGATTGTTTAATAGGCTTTATAATGGACCCCATAAGTCTTCTGTGGATCGGGAGGACAGAGAACAGATAATAGTCACTCATGGGCACCTTTTATTGTCCATCAGCTCTTCCTTCCTCAAAAGTTCCTGTCTTTTCTGACAAGGACAGCCTCGGGGATGAGATGTTGGCAGCTGCACTCCTAAAGGCCAAGTCCCAGGTGAGCTGTGGCTGTTTATCCTTCTTTTCCTTTCCCGTTTGTGGACATTTTTTGTACAGTGGCATTCCATTTGGTGCCCGAAACCCTAATTCCCTCCCTCAGGACCATGGTCCTTTCCCACTGTATAATAGAGCTTCATGTTGTATCTTGGACTCTCTGGCTCTCCTCCTTTATCCTAATCTCCTTTCCCCTACTTCCCAAATACCCATCATTCATACCCATCCTGAATTATTATTTGGTGCTGCCAGTTCGTCCCTTACGTTTGCACACACAAACGTGTTGTTTCAGGACTTGCTGACATTTGAGGATGTGGCTGTGTACTTTATTCGGAAGGAGTGGAAGCGTCTGGAACCTGCTCAGAGGGACCTCTACAGGGATGTGATGCTGGAGAATTATGGGAATGTGTTCTCACTGGGTAAGGAATTGTATTTTCTCCACAAAAATCTCTTGGCATTTCTTGCTTCCTTGTTTGCTAGTAACAGTCCAGTCACTGAAAATAATAAGCTGAGGATTGACTTAGTCTCGGGAAATTCTAACAACAATAACAACTCACATTTATATAGTAATTTGCAGATTACAAAGAGCTTGCTTATATGTTCTGTCATTTAATCCTCACAGTAACAGCAACTGAGGTAACTGGTGTTCTCCTCATTTTGTAGGTGAGGAAAGTGAGGTCAGAGATCTTAAATGCTTTCCACATGGTCATATACCTAGTGAGGGGCAGAACTTGAGCCCTGGTCTCTTAACTCCAAATCTAGTACTTTTTCCATGTTATTCTCACAACTTAATATGGGATCCAGAGACTTTAGAAAAGATTAGCATGTTAAGATCCCTGGATGTGTGATACTGCTCAGTACACAACTGAACATTCTGGGACTCAGTCTACGACCCCCCTTCTCTGTTGCATTACCTCTAGGGACTTTTTGCAACTCTTGCTCTTGTAGAAATTTAAACTTCTTTTAGGGAGAAATTAGTTTCTTATTTATCCTTTTGGATGTAGACCATTCCTTATCTTTTGCTCCACTTTCAGTAGAAACATTTTTCTGAGTGGTGCCAGGGGTTCCTCCTAACTCCCATTTGAAACCTCTGTATATATCCTTTCTTTCCCTCTGCCCCCTGCAGAACATGGGCCTGGGCTTGAGCTCTGGGACTGCTCAGTATGAGCAGCATAAATCTCTTTGTCCCATGTCTTTCCCCATGAGCAGGATTCCCATTTCTAAATCCTGACACAATCTCTCAGCTGGAATGAGAGGAAGAGCCGAGGGTCCTGGGTTTGAAGGGAACTGAGAACAGAGAGGTCCTGAGAGGGACCTGTACAAGTGAGGGAGAAACAGCTCTTTCTGTCCCAAACAATCGTTGCCCTGTCTTTCCTTTTAAAACATTGATAAATTAAAAATGCTAACTATCTAGACTGTTTATACTTATCCTCTACGCCTGAAGTTCCCTTTACAAACCCCAAAGTAGTGGAAATAAAGAGAGAAATCCAAAACTGAGATTGCTGTCCTTAGCCACGTGGGCAGAGACTTGTAGACCTAGATTTAGAGATGAACTGAACTCTGTTTTTCACCTGTTTCTGTGGATTTGGCACGTGTGGCATGACTGTAAACTTGAGGGGCTTTTCACTGGGGATTGCAGGGGTCACCAGGGTCCTCACCCTTGCTGCCGCTCCCTGCCCTGCTGCTACCTTCAGCCCCTTCTCCACTCTTCTAGGTTTAGTTTCTGGTGTATGTGCTCTCCTGACATTCTTAAACTGCTCTTGCAGTTGTCATCTCCCCAACTATATCTACAGTCTCCGACCTCTCTGAGGATTTTTTCACTTCATTAAGCAGCATGTCCTTCCTCTTCTCTATTTGGCTTCCTGCCTTTCTGCCTGATCCATCCACCCCTCCTCATGTATTCAGCTTTCTCTGTACTTTCTTCTTGCTCTTTTCTCCTTGATTTTGCTTCCTTTCTCCTTCCCTATTTCCTCAGCCCAATTATCTTATTTTTTGCCTTAGCTGTACACATGCTGGGCGGGCCTCTTTGCAGGCAGGTAAAAGGCATGCGCTTTAAGCACGTGAACATTAGTCACTTGATTATCCTGTCCTTTGGTTTTTATTCTTTCAAGGAGCAAGTGACAATTTGCATTTTTTATTGTGCCAGATGGTGAGACCAGAACTGAGAATGATCAAGAAATTTCTGAAGATACAGGATCACATGGGGTGCTATTGGGAAGATTCCAAAAGGGTATTTCTCAGGGTCTTAAATTTGAAGAAGCCTATGAACAAGAAGTCAGTCTAAAAAGGCAGCTGGCGAACTCCTCTGGAGAAAGACTGAATAGGAAGATACAAGATTTTGATCAAGTGTCAGCTGAGGAAAAGCTAACCCCCATGGGAGAGAGAAGTGAGAAATATAATGGTTTTGGGAATAGCTTCACTGTCAGTTCCAACCTTATTTCCCATCCGAGACTTCCTATGGGAGACAGACCTCATAAGTGTGATGAATGTAGCAAGAGCTTTAATCGAACTTCAGACCTTATTCAACATCAGAGAATCCACACTGGGGAAAAACCCTATGAATGTAATGAGTGTGGGAAGGCCTTTAGCCAGAGCTCACATCTTATTCAGCATCAGAGAATTCACACTGGCGAGAAACCTTATGAATGTAATGACTGTGGGAAGACCTTCAGCTGTAGCTCTGCCCTTATTCTACATCGGAGGATCCACACTGGAGAGAAACCTTATGAATGTAATGAGTGTGGAAAAACCTTTAGCTGGAGCTCCACCCTTACTCATCATCAGAGAATCCACACTGGAGAGAAACCCTATGCTTGTAATGAATGTGGGAAGGCCTTCAGTAGGAGCTCCACCCTTATTCATCATCAGAGAATCCACACTGGAGAAAAACCCTATGAATGTAATGAGTGTGGGAAGGCCTTCAGCCAGAGCTCACACCTCTATCAGCACCAGCGAATCCACACTGGAGAGAAGCCCTACGAATGTATGGAATGTGGAGGAAAGTTTACCTACAGTTCAGGCCTTATTCAGCATCAAAGAATCCACACAGGGGAGAATCCCTATGAATGTAGTGAATGTGGGAAAGCCTTCAGGTATAGCTCAGCTCTTGTTCGCCATCAGAGAATTCATACTGGAGAGAAGCCTTTGAATGTAATGGGTATGAGCAAAAATTCTCTCAGAGTTACTGCTGAATTAAATATCAGAGAGTCTACATGAAAGAGATCCACATACCTGTTTTCCTCACTTGCCCTGAATCTAAAGAGCTCATGCCTTGCTATATAAGTACAAAAAACTTAGGATGTGTCCCTTCAACTCAAACTTTTCACTTTAGAGAACGTGGCAAATTGGGCAAGTCATCCTGGCAGAGTGACAGCAACCTAGTGAGTTTCCCCAGGAATGATAGCAGCCTTGACAAATTACGAGGCCAGCAGCAGATTAAGTGCTGGGAATAGAGGGAAGCTCTGGAGCTGATCGCCCACTTTGGAAGGGAGATTGCACTAAACGATTTGTCTCCAGAGGAGCCTTTCTTTTCAAGGTGGAGACAGAAGCACAGTAGGCAAAATATCAAGGATTCCTCTAGCTGGAATCAGTATAGTCAGCACAGAAAGCAGTGGAATGAAAGTTCCAGGTCCTGTTATTTGCTAGGAAGGGGAAGTGGAGGCTGTATTTCAAAGCCACTGCTCCTAATCTGGCTTCAGGTTTTCCTAAGGAATGTGCTCTTTTGTTTCCTAATTCCATCAGGTATGGAAGTTTGATGCTGAGGGATATGCTGTCTTATTGAGGGGGGTAAAAAACCCTGAGAAAGGATTCTGTGATGCCTGTGTCCTTTAGGGCTCTTGGAGCAGCAAGACCAAGATTCCAGGAGCAGTCTAGCAATAGTGTAGGAAGAGCCCTCATCATTCCCTCTTGGAATAGGCCTGGGAAATCCAGCTAATCGGTGAGCTTAACCTGAGGGTAGGATTTTGAGAAGTGTTTAGCGTTGGCATCTGTTTCCTCCCTCCTTTCTCCCTCTTCCTCTCGCCACTTCTGTGAGGACAAGTGATTAAACCCAAACTCCTAGTTACTAAAGATGCTTTCAAGGAACCCATGCAGCCAGCTTGCCCCACCTCCTGTTACCTGTGACATCTGGCCCGGCAGCCGGACCTCTCCTGTCTCCACTCTGACTCTTCACCACCCGAGGAGTGATACAAATAAAGAGCAGCGCCCCAGAGAAGTAGGATGCTGGCCTGAGCATGATGGCAGGGCTCTTTGCTGGGTTAGGATGGAACTCCTAGAGTTTTCCCAACTAAAGGGTCATCTTTCATTATGTTTCCCTGTCCTGTTCATCCTGTAGTAAAAATGAAGTGCACTATTAAACAGAATAGTTTTTCAGAAGGAGAGATTGAGTGTGTTTTTGTGCAGGGGCCAGATTATTTCAGTTAAAGTAGTAAACAGTGACTATGATGGAATCTCTAAAAATTAACCTTTTTTTTTTTCACAGACAACTATTACTCTTTTGGTCCCAAGCATGTGACTTCTCTTTCCCTTGAGACTGTCATATTCCTCTAGATTCTGCCACAGACTATGTCACAGCCATTTACATAGCCACTCCTACCTTCATGCCCATGGGGGGCTTTTATGAGCTGTTTGGTATGTTACTTAAGACTGGCAACCCCAGCTAGGAGGGTGGTCTTGGGCATGGAACCCCTGATGGAGTACCTGGTTGTTGGGCAGCAGTGGCCATATTTAAATTTCTTGGTTTGATAAACTAAATAGCTTACAGAATCAGTAATTGTTCATTGCTGATTATATAATGCAATATATCATAACCAAAACAGCTCTCGTGATCTGAAAGAAGCTTATTATAATAAAAATAGAAGATAATGTTTGCTGGCAATTCAAACCAATGCAGGACCCTGTACACACCCTGCATTCATGCCAATGGATTTGTTCACAATGTTCCCACATCTTACTCCAGCTCTTCATCTCCAAATTCAGATAAAAATCAGAGTGAAAAGGGACCTTAGCAACTATGGAGTTCAGTGCAGAAACGATGGCCATCCTTTGGCTCTTAGCGGTGAGAGGCTCGTTGCACAGGGCAAAAGCAGGCAGTTCCACTGCCGAGCCTTCTAACTGCTGGAAATTAAACTGAGCTGAATTCTGCCTCCTCAAAAGTTCCACTGTTAGCTACTGATTATACAGTGTTGCCTCCTCAAGCAACACTGTGTAATCTGTAATGTGAGAGGGATAGACAGGATTTCCACGGGCATTTTCAGTTACAGTGAAAGCAGTCTCATTCCTAATGCCCTCAAGTAATTCCTGGTTTTGTTTTTTTAGTTTTTTTTTTTTTGAGATTCAACTCAATTCTGAGGATATTATGCGGTACGTTTCCAACTAAGGAAAATGTCTGATTTTACTTGAACACTTTAGATGAAGTGTGGTAGTAGAGAACAGACTGCTTCTTTTTAATGAATGTGTTTCCAGAAGTTTCCCAAAGATATTTTTTCTTCATAAAATTTTTTATAAAGAGAGTTTAAATCTTTTCTACTTCATGACATAAAGGGAAGCCCAGTCAGATGCATTATTAAAATATGTCAGTAATGAAGAACTGAAGATTTTTAAATGAATCAGAATTGCACAATTTTCTATGTACAAAGGTCAGCAGACTGATTTTCTGAAGAGTGGCAAGGCCTTTTCCTTTGGTATTCCCTACTGTAGTTGCTGATATCACCAGCCTTCCAGCTAGCCAGGCCTGAAACCCAGAATTATCCTGGATGTACTGTTTCTCTCCATATCCTCTCCCCTATAGCCTACTCTCGATCTCTCTGGCCAGTCCTTCCCCACTGCTGTGATGCCCCAAGCCATGGCACCTTTTTTTTTTTTTGGGGGGGGGGGGTGATGCATTTATTATTATTTCTTTAGTGCCAGGCAATATAAGAAAATACAAAGAAGATTTAAAATAATCATTCCAGATCCCACCACCCAGAAATAAACATAATTACTATGGAGTAACCATCATGCCAGACATATTTTTCCATATATTCAGATGAAAAGATAGAAGAATAAGAAGAACAGAAGAGTGAATGGGAGGAAGGGCGGGTAAACGGATACATATAAATGGGTTCATACTATACATGTTATTTTAGTTAAAAAGTATTAAACATAAATTTTACTTGAATTTAACAGAAGAAACAGAAATTGAGGTGAAACTGAAGGAACTGCAGAACTTCAGGTGAATGGGTCTTCACAAGAAATATTAGTTTCTAAAAGATTTCTCCACTTCTGAGGAGATGGTAAGGATGTTGTCCCTTTGAACATTTCTTGCTCCTTGATTTCACCGAAGCCTCCATCATAAGTTAATTGAAGTGGGTGACTCCTTAAGTGGCCAATGGCATGTGATTCTGCTAAATAAATCCCGTTTATTTTCGCCATTGAGTCCCCATTCATAACTGTTTCTTTGGGTTTCACTGTCTTCTTTGACTCGGCAGGAGGAAGGGTTCTGTCCGGCAGAAGAGCCCCCTGGGAGGCCGCCCTGAATAAGCGCGCCCGGGCACTGCTTATTCTTCTAATCTTCGCGGGGTCCACTGGGGGTTTAGGAAAGAAAAGGCAGGGATCTTCCTCTGTGGTGGGAGATGCTGGAACTTTCGGTTTAAGCTCTAGTGGACTGAGACGTGCACCAGAGATGGGCCTTGAATCGGGTGATTCAAAACTGGACGCATGGAGGCTGAAGGAGGAAGGGGGCCTGTTTTCCGATGTTCTTGAAGATGCAGGTCCAAATAGTTTTCTCTGGTCTTCCCGTGGTGTAAATGGTCTTTGAGTTCTAACTATTCGCAGTGCATTTCGTGCTTCACTTATGATCTCTGCACTTGTCTTCTGCTTGGCCACTGATGAGTGATAAAATGAATCCAGTTTTTCTAGCTTTTTATCATTTCGGGGACAGCATCTTTCCTTTTAAAGTAAAATGTTCTTCAGGTAAACCGCATACACTGTAATTGGCGGTGGAGGCAGTAACAGCTGCCGGGGTTCAGCTCATCCTTTTGCCCTTCCGGAGGCAGCAGCCACCTCGGTGGCCCAGGCGGGGCGGGGCCGCCATGGCACCTTAACTCTTTCCTGGACCTCAGCACAGTCCTTGCTATGAGTTTCTTTCCCCTCTAATCTATCCTTCATCCCTCTGCTTGAATTCTCTTTCTCAAATGCAAACTGGCTTACTTTGCTTACCTCTCAACTTTTCATCCCTTAGGTCAAAATCCCAATTATTTACCCTGACACGCAGGACTTTTCTTTTCCTAGACCTGTCTACTTCCCTGGTTTAACTTCTTAGCTCTCTTCTTACCGACTCCCCTCCCCTCTCCCCCTGCTGGAGCATTGCAAAACTACAGCTGCATCGACACAGATGATGTGACTTTGCACAAACTATTTCTTCTTCCCAAATGCCCTCCTGCTTTGTCCTATCCATCTTTGAAATTCCTATCCATCTTTGAAAGCCTTATTATAAGCTTCACCTTTTCTGTGGAGCTTTCCTAGGCCATTGCATACACCCCCCCATCTCTGCGTCTTGTCCAGACCTTGATTATTGTGCTTATCCACCCTGTTACTTGTTTATACATCTGACTCTCTCACTGGTGTTTTTAATTTTTTTTTTTCATTTTTTTCCATTTTCACACTTTTCCACCACAAATTATGTATTGCTTTCATAATCAGAAAAAGTAATATTAAGAAAGAGTAATAAGTAGCACCCACTGAGTCCTTTCTGTGTGTCAGTCATTGTTCTAAGTGCTTTGTACATTAGTTCATTTAATCCTCAACAATGCAGTGAGGGAGGGACTCTCATTGCCCCATTTTTATTCCCTATCTTCAGAAAAGAAGGAAGGAAGGGAGGGGAGAGGGGATGGGCATTATCACAAGGTACATGGTAAAGGGTAGCCCAAGCTTCATCTACCCCAGCATACCTCCAGCCACCAGGGGTTCTCCCACCCCATCTCCAGGCGCCCCTGCTCCTCTCACTGACCCTTGGAGTTCTGTAAGAGCAGTTCAACAAGTTAATGCTTGTACTCCAGGGTATACAAAGATGAATGAGCCCTGGTTCCTGCACTGAAAGAGGCCCCATTCTCAAGGGAGCCAGTGAGCATGTGTTGATAATACAGGGCAGTGAGGTGCCAGCAGAAGTACAATAGTACAATAATTTTAAGAGCTGATATTTATAGACTGCTTACCTGTGTGCTAGGCAGTGTTTTCACTGTATTACATGTATCAACTTGTCTTCACAACAATCACATGTGGTAAATGTTAATAGTATTGATATCTCTCTTTTACAGATGTGAAAACTGAGGCACTGAGAGTTAAGTAACTTGCCCAACATTACAGAGCTAGTAAGTAGTGGAGCAGGGATTCATACCCAGGCAGTCTGGCTCCTGAGCATGGGCTCTTAATGATACCACTGTACTACCTCTCTACAAATAAAATACTGAGGGAGGTGAGAAGAAAGCAATCTTAAGTTCTGCTTGGGGAAGGGTGAGGCTCATGGCAATCCCACATGGCTTCAGTGAGGAAATAGGGTTAAAGCTAAATTGAGAACATGGATAGAATACAGAGTCATGGGTGAGAGCCTTCCTTCTGTTCTAACAAAAGGTAGGTGGAGAAATAAGTATTTCATTTCACTCAGGTAAATAAATATGTATTAAATACACAGTCTATGCCAGGCATTGTGTCAGGGAAAGGCAGGCAATTGGTAAAGGCAGATGAGGGAAAGAAGGGCACATCTCGGAGGGCAAGGAATGTTAGGGTGAGTCAGCCAGGGCTGGGGTGAAAGCTGAGGCATGAGCTCATTTGAGGGAGGAGCTGATGCACACAGGAGCCCAGCAAGAGACCTCCTGTAGGCAAGTTACAGAGCAATAAGGCCTAGGCCAGGGTGGAGGCAGTGGGAACACAGAAGAAGGGCTGAGTCCAGGAGACCAGTGAGCTGAAATTGCAACTGAATCGAGAAGCATCAACAGATGAAGAAGGAGGACTTACAGACAATTCCATTGTGAGCATGGGTAAACTGCCTGGGATGTCTTCTGGACCATTTCTGCCTTAGGTTCTCACAATTTCTTTCCAAAACGGCAAATAATCACTACCCTAATTTGGATGGGGTATAATAAGTAGAATATAGCTTTAGGCATTGTTCATCATCAGATGAATAGATTAATTTAGTTAGAATATAGATTTGGCTGCTAAAATAGAAACCCAAAATAATAATGACTTAAAAACTTTAAGACAGATGTGTATTTCTGTCTCAGTCTTGAGGATGTTAAAGAAAAAACTGCACCAGGCAACATTAAGGATAACTTTAAGGGCAGTCACATTAGGGGAGAGAGGCTAGAAATCAACTCTGCTGAGACAAAGGGCAGCAGGGTTTTTAAGGGATGGGGTGGGCCAGTGGAAAAGTATTGGAGAATGTCAAGGGGGGTTGATATTTGGATGGGTGAGTGATTTACTGAGTTTGCAGTTAGTGTCATTTGGGTTGGAATGTTTACTTTTGCTGTGATTAGGCCTCCTGAGGGACATGGATGCCCTGATTAGGTGCCTGTGACAGTTAAGTTCTGTATCAACTGGGCTGGATTATGGTGTTCAGTTGTTTGGTCAAGCAAGCACTGACCTGATTGTTACTGTGAGGGTATTTTGTGATTTAAATCATTAGTCACTTGATAGCATCTGTAACTGATTACATCTACAATTAACAAAAAGAGATTGCCTTCAGCAATGAGAAAAGTCTCATCCAATCAGTTGAGGGCCTTAAAGGAGAAATGATGATTTTAGCAGTCAGGAAGAATTTCTATCTCTACTTCAGCCAGCCAGCTTCTCCTGGAGAATTCACTGAAACTTTCATCAGAGTTCCCAACTTGCAGCCTGCCCTATGGAATTTGGAGTTGCCAATTCCCATGGTCACAAATTCCTAAAATAAATCTCATAATATTTACGTACACAATCTCTTTTCAGTTCTCTTTCTCTGGAGAATCCTGATTAATATAGCACCTGTTAGGTGCCTGGACAATGTTAAGGGCCAAGGTGAGAGGGAGGTCAGAGGTCAATCAGGAGAAGGCTGTCTGAAGTTTAGTTAAGCTAAGAAGAAGTTAAAGCCATCTTGGTCAAGGAGAATGGACCAGGGTTGGTGTTTTAGTCTGCTAGACTGCCAAAAACAATATACGAGAAGTGGGTTGGCTTTTACAGTAGGGATTTATTAGCTTACAAGCTTACAGTTCCAAGGCTGAGAAAAATGTCCAAATCAAGGCATCATCAGGTGATGCTTTCTCCCTGAAGGCCAGCTGCCAGTGATCCTGGACTCCTCTGTCACAGGGTAAGGCATGTGGCTGTATCTGCTGGTCTCTCCCTTCTCTTCCAGGTTTCATTGCTTCAGCTTCTTGCTTCTATGGCTTTCTCTCTCTCTCTCCATATTCATCCCATTTATAAAGGACTCCTTTAAGAGGATTAAGACCCACCCTGGGCCACACCTTAACTGAAGTAATTTAACCAAAATGTCCCACCTAAAAGAGGTCCACACCCATAGGAATGGATTAACTCTAAGAACATACTATTCTGGGGTCCATCACAGTTGGTAGAGTGGCTCTGTGCCATGAGCATGGTGCCAGGGACCCAGACTCCTCCTCTCTTATTATCCTGCTATTCCTAGGATGGTGGTCCAAGGTGGTTCATCATCATAGCAATGATTTCTCTTGCCTAGGGTTTTATTGTTGATTGGCTTTGTGCTAAGGATTTTCTTTGACACTTGGTTCAACTTCTAGACCTTTAGAATTGCCTGTGTTTAACTGATCATATTTATTCAGCTCTTCTTCATCTGATTCTTGCCCTAGGTATGCCCTAGGCCAGTAAGTAGGACAAATAATTAAAGAGAAAAGATTGCAGTACAGTTTTTGTTTTTTTAAAGATTTTATTTTATTTCTTGATTTCTCCCCACCCCCTTGTTTGCCCTTGCTATGTCTGTTCATCTTCCTTCTTTCTTTAGGAGGCACCAGGAACCAAACCCAGGACCTCTGATGTGGGAGGGAGGCACCTAATTGCTTGAGCCACCTCCACTCCCTGCTTTGCTGTGTCACTCATGTTTTTCTTCTTGTGTCTCTTGTTGCGACATCTTATTGTGTCAGCTCACAGTACCTGCCTGTCAGGCCAGCTGGCTGTCTCCTTTAGGAGGCACTGGAACCAAACCAGGGACCTCCCATGTGGTAGGCGGGAACCCAATTGCTTGAGCCACATCCCCTTCTCTATGCAGTACAGTTTTTAAGAGTGCTCTGTTTGTGCAATTGTTTTACCCCCAGGAGAAAGCTTCCTTTCCTTTATTCCTTCTTCAGGAATCTTGATCTGCTGTTTGTTTTTGTTTTGCCTCTATAGTTTTTTTTTTTGTTGTTGTTGTTCTGTTTTTTAACTTGCATTGCCTCTAGCTGCTTTTGCCTGGAGGGCAAATTCTGGGAGAAGGGTCACCCCAGAGAGGACTTTCCCAAATCACCAAACCTGCACACTCTCCTTTATCTTCAATCTTTTCTCTTTAACTATTTGTCCTACTTACTGGCCTGCATTGAAACCTGGCTCTCTTCTGATTACACCACTTCTCTGGAAGCATTCTTTAGTGGGCTTTGCCTTCAAAATTCTCCCTTGTTAAAAAATTTAAAAAATCTTCTTTAGCTGTAAAAAGGAATGAAGAAGGTCTTCATGTATTCCTATGGAACGATCTCCAGGATATCTTATATGAAAACAGCAAGGATCAGAATGATATATAAGATGTTATAGTGTAAGAATGGGTAATATTTTTTTTAAAATAAAGCAAAATTTAATCAGTAGCACAACATTGTGAATGTACTAATGCCACTGAGTTGTATATTTGAATGTGGTTTAAAATGGGAAATTTAGGTTATAAATGTTTCTAGAATAAAAAAATTTAAAAACTATAGAATTCTGCAATACAGTGAACCCTAATGTAAACAATGGACTATGGTTAATAGTATGATTATAATAACACTGTTTTATCAATTGTAACAAAGTTACCGCACTAATGCAAAGTGTTAATAATAGGGAAAACGGTGTGTCAGGGGTGGTAAATAGGAACTCTGTAATTTATGAATGATTTTTCTGAAAACCTACAACTTCTCTAATTTAAAAAAAAAAAACTGAAGAAAAAAAAAAAATCAAAAGCCGATAACAAGGAAAGGAACAAGATGAAAAGTTCAGAGATGGAAGTGAGACTTCTCTGAAAGAACGTTGTTATGTAATTTTGACTTTGCAAGTATGTAAATGTTTATATAATTTTGAAAATATTAAACAGGTGGGCAATCAACATGAATCTATTGGTATGACATAGTTTATGTTCTGCTGAAGTAAGAGCCACCTCTTTCCTTTTGCTGTGCCTTTTAGACTGTCTGGTGGAGCTGCAAATAGAGGAAGGCCTGGAAATGCTCTTGTTGACTGGAAAGACTGCACAGGTTATAAGCTGCTATGCTCACAGCAACCCTTTAGGCCTTTTCCAAGTCCTTCCCTCTGACTGCAACAGCCCCCTTTTACATGTGAGGAAACAAAGGGGCAAAGAATTTTAGCAAGGGTGAAAAGACAAAGTCTGAAGGCAATTAGGAAGGGATGATGATTCGAGAGGGATGTCTTGGAAATAAAATCAGTCCCCTGGACATGACTTAAAATTGGCGACTTCCTGGATAGGCTCTTTGTTTCCTTATCATTTTGAAGTTGGCATTGATCAGTTACATTAAAGGTACTAGATTCTTTTTATTCTGAACCATGGGAAACCAACACCCAGGACTCTTCCTCTTGACCAAGTTTAGGTATCACTCCCATAGCAGATTAACAAAGGGGGGTGTTCATTAAGCCGGGAAGACCTAGCGGATCATGGATGGACTTCTGAAAGGAGGCTGGAAATAGGGTAAGAGTCCTTTAAGGGCATTGTGGTGACATGGAAGGAACTCGGCTAGAGCAAAAGATGACCGTTTCTTCTCCAACAACCAGACCTTTGTCACAATCTTATATTTTCATTCTAATCACAAAGGATCAAAGAATTAAAAAGAACTTCCACCTTTCAAAACAGGTTTTATTATATCTACCTTACAGAAAAAAAGAGTCCAGTGAAAACCAGTTACATACCCAAAGTAAAAGCTGATGGGCAGAGGGAGGACTCTGCTGGCTATACCGAGAGGGACAAATTGCTCGCGTGTCACCTGTGGCTCTTTGATGTGCAAAATGAGGCTCAGCAAATTTGCTCCTCTTTGCCCTCACTGGAATAATTTTTGCTGGATTCCATAAAGTTCATGGTAATTAAGTAGCTCTTATACTTGGGATCATTTTTAAATGTTTCTTTCGACAAGTTAACATAGTCCAGTAACTTTTTATTGAACCTGGGACCTTGTTTGTGGTATGCCAGTCCTCAACCACTTGAGCTACACCAGCTCCCAGTCCACTAACTTCTGCAAATAATTTTGGTTAATTTCTAGTGAATTACTCTCTAAAGGAGAACAAGGCCTGAATCAAGCCCTTATAGGACCAATTCTTTTTTTTTTTTTCATATCGTTTAACTTTATTTTGTACATTTAATAATTGAAAACATAAGCAATAAAAAACTAAAAAGTAAACACACACACAAAAAAAGTAAACACAGATGAATAAATATATACATTTCTCAATTAAATGTAATGGATACATGTAAATTTTTTTGTTTTGTTTTTTGTTTGTTTTTTTGTTTTTTTTGTGTGTGAATCAAACAATATATTACACAATATATTTGGTTCATAGTAATGCATTCATATAGTATTTGTCCTTTTGTGTCTGGCTTGCTTCACTCAACATAATGTCCTCCAGGTTCATCCATGTTGCCATATGCTTTATGACTTCATTTCTTCTTACAGCTGCATAATATTCCATTGTGTGAATAGACCACACTTTGTTTATCCATTCATCTGTTGATGGACACCTGGGTTATTTCCAGCTTTTGGCAATGGTGAATAATGTGGCTATGAACATCGGTGTGCAGATGTCTGTTCGTGTCACTGCTCTCAGTTCTTCTGGGTATATACAAAGTAGTGGTATTGCAGGGTCACGTGGCAAGTCTATATTCAACTTCTTTAGGAACTGCCAAACAGTCCTCCATAGTGGTTGTACCATCCTGCATTCCCACCAAGAGTGAAGAAGTGTTTCTATCTCTCCACATCCTCTCCAACACTTGTAGTTCTCTGTCTTTTTAATAGTGGCCATTCTGATAGGTGTGAAATGATACCTCATTGTAGTATTGATTTGCATTTCCCTAATCATGAGTGATGTTGAGCATTTCTTCATGTGTTTTTTTGCCATTTGTATTTCTTCTTCGGAGAAATGTCTATTCAAGTCTTTGGCCCATTTTTTAATTGGGTCATCTGTCTTTTTATTGTTGAGCTGTAACTTCTCTTTATATATCCTGGATATTAAACCCTTATCAGATATGTGATTTCCAAATATTTTTTTCCCATTGAGTCGGCTGCCTTTTCACCCTTCTGACAAAGTCCTGTGAGGTGCAAAAGTGTTTAATTTTGAGGAGGTCCCATTTATCTACTTTTTCTTTTGTTGCATGTGCTTTGAGTGTGAAGTCCAAGAAACCACCACCTACTACAAGGTCTTGAAGATGTTTCCCTACATTTTCTTCTAGTAGTTTTATGGTCCTGGCTTTTATATTTAGATCTTTGATCCATTTTGAGTTGATTCTTGTATAGGGGGTGAGATAGGGGTCCTCTTTCATTCTTTTGGTTATAGATATCCAGTTCTCCCAACACCATTTGTTGAAGAGACTGTTTTTTCCCATCAGCGTGGGCTTGGTAGGTTTGTCAAAAACCAGTTGACTGTATAGGTGAGGGTTTATTTCTGGATTCTCAATTCTATTCCACTGATTGATATGTCTATCTTTATGCCAGTACCATGCTGTTTTGACCACTGTACCTTTGTAATATGTTTCAAGGTCAGGCAGTGAAATTCCTCCCACATTGCTCTTCTTTTTTAGAATACGTTTGGCTATTCGGGTGCACTTACCCTTCCAGATGAATTTGGTAATTGCCTTCTCTAATTCTGTAAAGTAAGCTGTTGGGATTTTGATTGGTATTGCATTGAATCTATAAATCAGTTTGGGCAAGATTGACATCTTCACGATATTTATTCTTCCAATCCATGAACACGGAATACGGAATGTCTTTCCATTTGTTTAGGTCTTTTTAAATTTCTTTTAGCATTGTTTTGTAGTTTTCTGCATATAGGTCCTGTACTTCCTTGGTTAAATTAACTCCTAGGTATTTGAGTCTTTTTGTTGCTATTGAAAATGGAATTTTCTTCCTGATTTCCTCCTCAGATTGTTCAGTACTAGTGTACAAAAACACTACTGATTTTTGCGTGTTGATCTTATATCCTGCCACTTTGCTGAACTCATTTATTAGTTCAAGTAGCTTTGTCGTGGATACTTCAGGATTTTCTAAATACAGGATCATGTCATACGCAAACAGTGAGAGTTTTACTTCCTCTTTTCCTATTTGGACGCCTTTAATTTTTTTGTCTTGTCTAATTGCCCTAGCTAGACCTTCTAGTACAATGCTGAATAACAATGGTGACAGTGGGCATCCTTGTCTTGTTCCTGATCTTAGGGGGAAAGCTTTCAACCTTTCCCCATTGAGTATGATGTTGGCTGTGGGTTTTTCATATATGCTTTTTATCATATTGAGGAATTTTCCTTTTATTCCTATCTTTTGAAGTATTTTTATCAAAAAAGGATGTTGGATTTTGTCGAATGCCTTTTCTGCATCTATTGAGATGATCATGTGGTTTTTTTCCTTCAACTTGTTAATGTGGTGTATTACATTGATTGATTTTCTTATGTTGAACCAGCCTTGCATACCAGGAATAAATCCCAGTTGGTCGTGATGTATAAGTCTTTTGATATGCTGTTGGATTCGATTTCCAAGTATTTTGTTGAGAATTTTTGCATCTATGTTCATGAGAGAGATTGGTCTGTAATTTTCTTTTCTTGTGGAATCTTTATCTGGCTTTGGTATTAGGGTGATGTTGTCTTCATAAAATGTGTTGGGTAATTTTCCCTCCTCTTCAATTTTTTTGGAAGAGTTTAAACAGGATTGGTGTAGTTTAAACAGGATTGGTGTTAATTCTTTTGGAAATGCTTGATAGAACTCACCTGTGAAGCCATCTGGTCCTGGACTTTTTTTTTTTTTTTTTTTTTTAAGATTTTATTTATTTATTCATCCATCCCCCCCCTGCTGCCCGGGCTCACCAGGTCAGCCAACCACGCCGTGCGGGCGGGCCCGCCCTCACCAGGAGGCCCCGGGAACTGAACCCGGGGCCTCCCACATGGTAAACGGGAGCCCCACTGATCAAGCCACAGCCGCCTCCCTGGACTTTTCTTTGCTGGGAGATTTTTGATGACGGATTCAATCTCCTGAATTGTGATTGGTTTGTTAAGTTCTTGTATTTCTTGTTGTGTCAGTGTAGGTTGGTTATGAGTTTCTAGAAATTTGTCCGTTTCATCCAGGTTGTCTAGTTTGTTGGCATATAGTTTCTCATAATATCCTCTTATGATTCTTTTTATTTCTGTGAGGTCATTTGTAATTTCCCCCCTTTCATTTCTGATTGTATTTATTTGCATCTTCTCTCTTTTTTTCTTTGTTAGTCTAGCGAGCGGTTTGTCAATTTTATTGATCTTCTCAAAGAACCAGCTTTTGGTTTTGTTGATTTTCTCTATTGCTTTTTTGTTCTCATTTTCATTTATTTCCGCTCTGATCTTTATTATTTCTTTCCTTCTTTTTGCTTTGGGATTGGTTTGCTGTTCTTTCTCTAGTTTCTCAAGTTGTTCAGTTAAATCTTTGAGTTTAACTCTTTCTTGTTTCTTAATATAGGCATTTAGGGCTATAAATTCCCTCTCAAGACTGCCGTTGCTGTATCCCATAAGTTTTGATATGTTGTGTTCTCATTTTCATTTGTCTCAATATATTTACTGATTTCACTTGCAATTTCTTCTTTGACCCACTGTATATTTAGGAGTATGTTGTTCAGTCTCCACACATTTGCAAATTTCCTTTTTTCCAGTCTGTTATTAATTTCTAATTTCATTCCATTATGATCTGAGAAGGTGCTTTGTATAATTTCAATCTTTTTATATTTATTGAGAGCTGTATTGTGACCTAACATGTGGTCTATCCTGGAGAAAGATCCATGGGCACGGGAGAAGAAATTATAATCCGCTGAGTTTGGATGCAGTGTTCTGTATATGTCTGTTAGGTCTAACTTGTTTATCATATTGTTCAAGTTCTCTGTTTCCTTGTTGATCTTCTGTCTAGTTGTTCTATCTAATGATGTGAGAGGGGTGTTGAAGTCTCTGACGATTATTGTAGAAATGTCTCTTTCTCCCTTCAGTTTTGCCAGAGTTTGTCTCATATATTTTGGGGCACCCTGGTTAGGTGCGTAGATATTTATGACTGTTATATCTTCCTGGAGGATCGTCCCTTTTATTAATATATAATGGCCTTCCGCATCTCATCACTTTTTTGCCTTTGAAGTCTGTTTTGTCTGATATTAGTATAGTTAGCCCTGCCCTTTTCTGTTTACTATTCGCATGGAGTATCTTTTTCCAACCTTTTACTTCCAGCCAGCTTGTATCCTTGTGTCTGAGATGACTTTCTTGCAAGCAGCATATGGATGGCTCATGTTTTTTAATCCATTCTGTCAGCCTGTATCTTTTGATTGGGGAATTTAATCCATTCACATTCAATGATATTACTGAAAATGCACTATTTATTTCCTACATTTTATTCTTTAGTTTTCATATGTCATCTTATTTTTGTCTTTTTTTTACTCTTTCGGTTATCCTTTCTGCTTTTCTTTCTTTTATACTCTCCTCCAAGCCTCTCTCTCCTGTCTTTTTCTTTTCTTTTTTCTTTTTTTTTAAAGATTTTATTTATTTATTCATTTATTCCCCGCTTGCTGCTTGTGCTCGCTGGGTCAGCCAACCACGCCGTGCGGGCGGGCCCGCCCTCACCAGGAGGCCCCGGGAACCGAACCCTGGGCTTCCCATATGGTAAACGGGAGCCCTACTGATTGAGCCACAGCCGCTTCCCTCTCCTGTCTTTTTCTTTCAGGTTCTAAGGCTTCCTTTAATATTTCCTGCAAAGGTGGATTCTTTTTTGCAAACTCTCTTAGTTTCTGTTTGTTTGTGAATACTTTATATTCACCTTCATATTTGAAGGACAGTTTTGCTGGATAAAGAATTCTCGGCTGGCAGTTTTTATCTTTCAGTTTCCTAATTGTATCATACCACTGTCTTCTCGCCTCCATGGTTTCTGAAGAGAAATCTGCACAAAGTCTTACTGGACGTCCTTTGTACGTGATCGTTTGCTTCTCTCTTGCTGCTCTGAGCATTTTCTCTTTATCTTTTACATTTGACAGTCTGAATAATATGTGTCTTGGCGTAGGTCTATTTGGATTTATTCTTATTGGGGTATGGTGTGCTTCTTGGACATGAAAATTCATTACTTTCGTGAGAGTTGGGAAATTTTCAGCTATTATTTCCTCAAATACTCTTTCTGCCCCTTTTCCTTTCTCTTCTCCTTCTGGAACTCCAATGACACGTATGTTCTTGCGTTTTGTGTTGTCATTCAACTCTCTGAGCCCCTGCTCAATTTTTTCCATTCTTTTCTCTCTCTGTTCTTTTCTCTCTTCAATTTTAGCTGCTCTGTCTTCAGTATCACTTATTCTTTCTTCTGTCATTTCGAGTCTGCTGTTGTATGCTTCAAATGTATTTTTTTTTTTAAGGATTTATTTATTTATTTACTTTTATCCATTTTTACACCCCTTTCCCCTCCCCCCCCGTTTTTGCTGTTTCTGTGTCCATTCGCTGGGCAACTCTGTGTCCATTTTCTGCCCTCTCTTCTCATCCTTCTCCTCCTGTCTTCACTGGGATTCAATCCTTGGAATCTCTGATGTAGGAGAGAGGCATCCTGCCCGCGCAACCTTAGTTGCTGGTTTTTCGGTGCGTCTCATCTTGCCTCTCCCTTGTGTCACTCTCCTATTATGTCAACATCTTGCTGTGTGGCTCGCGGGAACTGGTGATGCTCCCGCTCACAGGGCCTGGCGGCCCACGCACCTTCTATATATTTTTTAAATTTTTACCAGGAGGTCCCGGGGATCGAACCCAGGTTCCTCCATATGGGAGATGGACGCCAACCAGATATAGCCCCCTGCTATATCTCTTAAGGTTGACCAGAGATACCTAGAGTTACAGTCTTTTCCCATACAGGATGGACATATAATAAATCAGGCTTAGTTTATCACCAGCATTCTAAAAACCAGACCTAGGGAGGAAAACGAGGTCTGGGGACACATGCATGGTTTCTAATATAGCGAATGTTTAGCCCACCCTGATTTTTTTTTTTTTTTTTTTTTTTAAAGATTTTATTTATTTATTCATTTATCCCCCCCTTGCTGCCTGTGCTCGCCGGGTCAGCCAACCACGCCACGCGGGCGGGCTTTGCCCTCACCAGGAGGCCCCGGGAACCGAACCCGGGGCCTCCCATATGGTAAACGGGAGCCCCACTGATTGAGCCACAGCCGCTTCCCATAGCCCACCCTGATTATCACAGAATCAGGACAGTGAGAATATTCGCATTTCAAATGTATTTTTTACTTCACCTATTGTGTCTTTCATTCCCATGAACTCTGTTACTTTTCTGTTCATGATTTCAAATTCTTCTTTACATTCGCGCAATGACTTCTTGATGTCATTGATCTCTTTAACTATATTCTCTTTCATCTCATTAATTTAATTTTGGAAATGTGTTCATCTCACTGATTAGTTCTCTCAAATTCTGCATCTCTTTTGGGACTTTGCTGTATTCCTTTTCTTGGGCCATGTCTTCTATTTTCTCAGTATGGCCCGTAATTTTTTATTGGTGCTTAGGCATCTGGTTAGTTTGTATTTTACTTAGATGCTCTATCTCTTTCTCTTTTATGGGGTTTTAGTGGCAGGAAGCTGTGAGTTACCACCACTCTTTGATTTTTGGCTCAACCTTGATTGTTAGGATTGTTCTGCTGGTTGCTCAAAACTGGGCACTGGACCCAGTAATTGGTTGTAGAGTCGTTTCCTAGGGCCTTTGGCAGGGAGGCTATAGAGGCCAGGAAAAGACTCTCTTACTTATTAATTTTCTTATGTGTACTTCCTTGGTCTGCCAGGAGATGGCGCTTGTTGGCAGCTCTCAATTCAATGACTGGTCGGAGCGTATTTGTTGTGTCACAGACCAGATCAATGTGATAGAGCTTCCTGTCTGGGGGCTACGAGCCCTGTGATTCAAACTTTCTGAGAAGGTTCTCCAGACTTCTCTTGTAGCACCCCCCTTTTCCCAGCTAGGAAATATTTCCACTCCCTTCTGAATCCTCAACAATCAGTCCCTGTTAGTAGAGGATGAGATTGGGAGGTTTGTATATCTTTAGCCCCTTGCAGACTCCAAGGCAAACAATGGCGCAGCCCCACCCAGCCTGGAAGGGCTCTCGGGACAGGGCAGACCAAACCTGGGAGTCCAAAGCAGGGTCAGCCCCAGGCTCTCACTCCCCTCTCCAGTGATGTCCTCAACAATTAGTCCAGGCTAGAAGAGAGGGAGGTTGCGAGGATCGGATTTCTCCAGTCCTTTTGCTCCCAGGGCAAACCGCCGTGTGGAAGGGTCCTTTCCAGGCTCCCAGGGCAAACCCCAGGCTCCCAGGGCAAACCGCCGTGTGGAAGGGTCCGTGGGGCTCTGCAGCCCAAATTTCAGGTCCGAA
>JAKSZT010053786.1:167542-179361 GCA_026826555.1 Tolypeutes matacus
CGTGTCTTACTAGTCCGCCATCTTCCCGGAAGTCCAGGACCAATTCTTAAATGGGGACTCTTTAGTGTGAGAAAAAATGTTCTGTCATAGGAGTCTCTAGTCCCTGTTGTCCCCACGCCTAAGGGGTAGAGGCAGGAAGCCATAACTGCAGCTGGGGTGAGGTGGGGGTGAGACCTGCCTTACTCTACCAGGGAAGTATTCCGAGAATATAGGTTGCTGAAGTGTTTGAAGAGATGCCCTCTGTCTGGCAACTACTGATGTCATTTCCAGAGAGCTCTATGACAAGCCAGTTACAAGCCATATGAACCTAAGCAAATTACCATCTTGAAACTTTCCACAAATTATTTCATCTCTGTGGGCCTCTGTTGCCTTGCCTGTAAAATAAGACTGTAAATGTTTGCCTTCCAGAGCAGCTGTGAAGATGAAATGAAAAGATGTATGTCAAAAGCACCTCATAGGGGGCGGATGTGGCTCAAATGGTTGGGCGTCCGTCTCCCATATGGAGGGACCTGGGTTCAATCCCTGGGACCTCCTGGTAAAATAAAGAAAAATACAGAAGGTGTGCAGGCCGCCAGGCCCCGTGTGCAGGTGCGCCGTCAGGCCCTGCAAGCAGGTGAGCCCCCCAGGCCCCGCACATGGGTGCACTGTCAGGCCCCGTGAGCGGGTGTGCTGCACCATCAGGCCCTGCTGAGCCATGCAGCAAGATAGAAGATTAACAAAAGGGAAAGCCAAGCTGAGATGCACTAAAAAACCAGGAACTAAGGTGGCACAGGTGGTAGGATGCCTCTCTCCCACATTGGAGGTTCCCAAGATCAAATACCAGTGAAGACAGAGAGGATGAGAAGAGAGGGCAGGAAACAGACAAAGAGAAATCGCTCAGCGAATGGACACAAAAACAGCAATGGGGGCGGGGGGGGGGACGACAGATAAAAATGGATTAAAATAAATAAATCTTAAAACAAATAAAAAAAGCACCTCATAGTTCTGATACCTCCTTGGCATTCAAAATATGATACCTATAATCATTACTGCTTAGAGGCTATTTCACAATTTTCCCAAACAGTCTATAAACCCATCAAGAGGAAGTGCTGTCATATTGCACCTGTATGCTCTAGGGCACCTGTCACTCTTGAACCCACAGGAAGTGCTCAAATATATCTGGTTGCTTGGTGGCAGGGTATGAGCTGATATGTTCACTTCAAGCCTAGTGGTAAAATGCATTAAGTTATATGATTCCCATTTTACAACTGAGAAAAGCAATGGCAGAGAAGCTTAGTAATAACAATGCAATAACCAGAGGAGGTAAGTGGGGAAGAATGGAAGGAGTCAGCACTGAGGATTAGTGGACTAAGAAAGGAGATGAGCTCCACCCCACCCACCCTTGTGGCAGTCAGCTGTACTTTAAAGCATCCAGGAACTCTGGGGATGGGTTCTTACTTCCTTTGTGACTCCATACCTTTGGCTCTCCCTCACTCACCTGTTTCAGTAGTTATTAGGGATTCTTTATTCTTAGCTCTGTGGGGAAGCACTGCCCAGAGTTCTTCCACTTGTTCCCAACTTAGAGATCACAGCAGTTTTGGAAGTTGGAAACCCTACTCTTGAGGAATGAACTAGGAGGTAGTGTGTGCTAGTAAAGACAGGCTTTTCGGCATTTGCTCCTCTGTGGAAAGAAAGAAAATTTTATGACAAGAAGGGAATGTATAGCAAATAAATCATTTTACCTCAGACAATTTGCTAATTTTCTTTCTCTTGTTATAAAGATAATTCTAGAATTTTTGCTGGCAACTTGGTTAGTCCCTAATGTAAAAGAAAAGTGCAGTTATCCAAGGGAAATAAGAAAAAAAACTGGAAAGAAAATACTCAGCGATGGTAAAAGAAGCTCCATGTTTTAATAAACAGAGTCACAGAGATAACACTCTTCCGTCAGGAAGCAGAGCATCCTGCCCCTATGTCTTACGGAAATATGGTCTCTAATCCTATGTCATGGTGGTGGACAAGAATTCTCTCAACCATCAAGAAATATCGAGACTCTCCAAACTACTGTTATTTTAAATGTCCTGTCTCATTCCAAAAGAGTATGTGAGGCAGAGTCAGTAACATTGGATGAAATAAAGAAACCACAAATACAGATTTTTAGTTAGGGGCAGCAAAATAGAAGTAGGGGGAAGCAACAGTCCTTACCCAGTGAGACTCAGTTCTTGTGATTCTCCAGCATTTCATCTCTGGAGGTCCTCCCAGGAGAAATGAACAGCCATATCCTCAAATGTTAATGAATCCTGAAATAATACATTTCTGTTGTTCCAGTGACTGTTCCCTCTGTTTAGGGCCAGGATGAGGGGCAGAGCTGGCTGAAACAGAACAGAGCCTCTTGGTCCCAGCCTTTCTTTCTGTGTGGCATTTAGGTGACAGATAAGCCCCATAATGGACTACCTCTTTTTTTTTTTTTTTTAAGATTTATTTTATTTCTCCCCACCTCCTTCTTGTTTGCACTTGCCGTTTGTGTTCGTCTTCCTTTTTTAGGAGGCACCAGGAACCGAACCTGGGAATTCCCATGTGGGAGGGAGGCACCTAATCACTTGAGCCACCTCCACCCCCTGCTTTGTTGTGTCTCTCATTATATTTTCCTCCTTGTGTCTCTTGTGTCAGCTTGCCATGCCAGCCCGTCACGTCAGCTCACTGTCTTGCTTGTCTTCTTTTTTTTTAAAAACAATTTGCTGAAGTATATCATTTATACATGACCATACATAAACTATAAGTGATCAGTAAACATTATGAACTTACAAAACAGACATGGATAACATCATATATAGGGCTCCCACACATCACCCCACCACAAACACCCTTCATTGTTGTGAAACATTTGTTAACAAATCATGAAAGAGCATCGTCAAAGTATTACTACCAACTATAGTCTGTATCTTCCTCCCCTATACATTTTTTAAAGGATTTATTTATTTATTTACCTTTATCCATTTTTAGCCCTCCGCACCCCCATTTTTGCTGTTTTTATGTCCATTTGCTGGGCAACTCTGTATCCGTTTCCTGCCCTTTCTTCTCATCCTTCTCCTCCTGTCTTCACTGGGATTCGATCTTTGGAATCTCCGATGTGGGAGAGAGGTGTCCTACCACCTGTGCCACCTGAGTTCCTGGTTTTTCGGTGTGTCTTGTCTTGGCTTCCCCTTGTGTCATTCTCCTATTATGTCATCATCTTGCTGCGTGGCTCGCAGGGCCTGATGACACACCTGCACACAGGGCCTGGTAGCCTACGTGCCTTCTATATTTTTCTTTTATTTTTACTGGGAGGTCCCAGGGATTAAACTCAGGTCCCTCCTTATGGGAGATGATTGCCCAACCACCTGAGCCACATCCGTTCCCTTACTATATCTCCCAAAATTGACCAAAGATACCCAAAGTTACAGTCTTTTCCCATACAGGATGGTCATATACTAAATCAGGCTTAGTTTATCACCAGCACTCTAAAAACCAGAACTAGGGAGAAAAACTAGGTCTTGGGACACATGCATGGTTTCTAATATAGAGAATGTTTAGCCTACCCTGATTATCACAAAATCACGACAGTGACAATATTTGCATTTGCTCGTCTTTAAGAGGCACCGGCACTGAACCTGGCACCTCCCATATGGTAGGTGGGAGCACAGTTACCTGAGCCACATCCACTTCCCTGGACTACCTCTTTCACTAGCTTGGCCTTGGCTCAAAGGGACAGGGAGCTGGAGACCTTGGGTGGGAGACTGTTGGACAAAGAAGCTAGAGGCTGAGGAAATATCAGTAGTGATGGGACTTCAGGAGGGACAAAGAGGATTGACACTTACCTGTGGCTTTTCTGACAGGATTACTGAGGATCTGGGCCTTTTACAGAGGACTGGGAAGGCTCCAGTAGAGCTGAGGGGAAAAAAAGCAACCATGAGCACTGACCTCAAACCACAGATAACAGCAGCTAAACTTTATGGAGACTTCCTGTGTCAGGCCCTGTCAGGGTCAATAAGGAGGCCCAGGCTCCTCACATCCATTCAGCACTAGCCTAAACGCCACCTCATCTGCACAATCACCTTCATCTCAGGAGCTGTGGCTTGAACTTACGAGGGCATGCAGATATCTAAGGCTTAGGCTACAGGCCGAGATGCTCATCAGTAGGGCCAGTTGGGGCCTTCAACCACCAACAACAGCTTTGTTGACAACAGAAAGAGAAATGGCAAAGGCTAACAGAACAGTTATCATGGTAGCCTCCAAAGGCAATGCCTGGCTTTTCCTCTCATCTGGCTCTTGGAACCAACAGCAGATGAAGAGGGATGGGGGTAGCCAGAGAACAGACCTTGCCCCAACTCTAACCCTGCCAGCCTTTATACTCCAAGCTGAGCTGGGGAGGGAGAACTTTGAATTGTGAAGTACTTTTGAATCCTTAATCTCAAAATCATACACAATAATATTGATAATTGTATTGTGATTTGGTTTCAAAGAGAGCACCCTTATCTTTTAAAGATACACACTGAAATATGATGTCTTAGATTTGCTTCAAAATAAGGGGACAGGGTAAAGAAGGACTGGCTAAGTCTTGTTTGTTGGGCTGGATAATGGCTACATGGGGGTTATACTATTCTGTCTACTTTCATGTAAATTTCTCCATATTAAGAAATCTTAAAAGCCTAAAAAAAGTTATTTAAAACTATTTTTAATTCAATTTTATTGATACATATTAATAAAGAATAAATCCATCCAAAGTATACAATCAATAGTATTTGGTATAATCACATAGTTGTGTATTCATCACTTCAATCATTATTAAAGCATTTTCATTATTCCAATAATAATAATAATAATAATAATAATAATAATAACCAAACAAAAAAACCTCTTCACCTCTCGATCCATGCTTCCCCTGCTGTACATAGTTGCTATACTGTTTTCATCTCTCTAGTTGATTCATATTTATATTTTGTAAAATCGATCTTATATATGCAATATCACCCATATTCGAATTTCACATGAGGTTTCACTATGTTATACAGTCCCAAGTTACGTGTTTTTAGCTTTCCTTCTAGTAATATACATGATTTTAGACTTTCCCTTTCAGTCATACCCATATAATACCTCTACTAGTTACAAACACTATAACGAGCTTTCACCATTTCCATTGCTAGTTACAAACACTGTGATGTAAAACACTGTGACGTAAATCATTTCCAAAGATTTACAAACAACCTTTTTAACCAATTCTGCACAGATTAACCTTCAGCTTTCCATTCTCTAACTTCATTCTATTTTCTGGTGACCTATATTCTAATTATTTTTTTAAACAATTTATTGAAGTATCTCATTCATACTTGAACATACATAATAAGTGTTCAGTAAACATTGTGAACTTACAAAACAAACATGCATGACATCATACAGGGCTCCCACACATCAACCCCCCACCAAACACCCTGCATTGCTGTGAAACATTTGCTAACAAATCATGAAAGAGCATCATCAAAGTATTACTACTAACTATAGTCTGTATCTTACTCCCCTATACTTTTTTTTAAAGGATTTTTTTATTTTTTTCTTTTTTCCCCCCCCCCCCCCCCATTTTTGTGTCCATTTGCTGGGCAACTCTATGTCTGTTTGCTGCCTTCTCTTCTCATCCTTCTCTCCTGTCTTCACTGGGATTCGATCCTGGGAACCTCCGATGTGGAAGAGAGGCGTCCTACTGCCTGCACCACCGTAGTTCCTGTTTTTTTGGCGTATCTCATCTTGGCTCTCCCTTGTGTCTCTCTCCTATTACATAATCATCTTGCTGCGTGGCTCATGGGGCCTGACAGCTCACCCACACGTGGGGCCTGGGGGACTCACCTGCTTGCAGGGCCTGGTGGCCCATGTGCCCTCTGTATTTTTTTAAAAAAATTTACTGGCAGGTCCTGGGGATCAAACCCAGGTCCCTCCAAAGGGGAGACAGACGCCCGACCATTTGAGCATATTCGTCCCCCTGCTATATCTCTTAAGGTTGACCAAAGAGACCTAGAGTTACAGTCTTCCCATACAGGATGGTCATATAATAAATTAGGCTTTGTTTATCACCAGCATTCTAAAAACCAGACCAAGGGAGAAAAACTAGGTCTGGGGACACATGCATGATTTCTAATATAGCGAATGTTTAGTCTACCCTGATTATCACAAAATCAGGACAGTGAGAATATTCGCAGTATATTCTAATTATTAACTCAATGAGTTTACACAATATATTTAGTTCATAACAGCACAATCTTATGGTATTTGCCCTTTTGTGTCTAGCTTGCTTCACTCAACATAAAGTCCTCCAGGTTTATCCATGTTGAAATGCTTCATGACTTCATTTCTTCTTACAGCTGCATAATATTCCATCGTATGTGTACACCACAATTTGTTTCTCTGTTCATCAGTTGATGAACACTGGGCTGTTTCCATTTTTTGGCAATTGTGAATAACGCTGCTATGAACTTTGGTGTGCAGATGGTTGTTCATGTCACTGCTCTCAGTTCTTCTGGGTATACACCTAGTAATGGTATTGCCAGGTCACGTGGCAAGTCTGTATTCAACTTCCTTAGGAACTGCCAAATAGTCCTCCACAGTGGCTGTACCATTCTACATTCTCACCAACAGTGAATTAATGTTCCTGTCTCTCCACATCCTCTCCAACACTTGTAGTTTTCTGTCTTTTTAATACTGGCCGTTCTAATATGTGTAAAATTAAATCTCATTGTAGTTTTGATTTGCATTTCCCTAATTGCTAGTGATGTTGAACATTTTTTCATGTGGTTTATCTTATTTTATTTTTGGTATTTCTTCTTTGGACGATTGTCTTTTCAAGTCTTTTGCCCATTTTTTAATTGGGTAGTTTGTCTTTTTATTGTTGAGTTGTAGTATCTTTTTATATATCATGAATATTAAACCTTTATCAAATATATGGTTTCCAAATATTTTCTCCTATTGAGTCAGCTACCTTTTCACCCTTTTGACAAAGTCTTTTGAGGTGCAAAAGAGTTTATTTCTGAGGAGGTCCCATTTATTTTTTCTTTTGTTGCTCTGCTTTGGGTGTAAGGTTTAAGAAACTACTGCCTATCACAAGACCTTGAAGAGGTTTCCCTACATATTCTTCCAGGAGTTTTATGGTTGTCGCTTTTATATTTAGGCCCTTGATCCATTTTGAGTTCATTTTTGTATAAGGTGTGAGACAGGGGTCTTCTTTCTTTTGGATATGGCTATCCAGTTCTCCCAGCACCATTTGTTGAATAGACTGTTCTGGCCCAACCAGGAGGGCTTTAAAGCCTTGTCAAAAATCACTTGACTGTAGATGTGAGGATCTGTTTCTGAGTTCTTGATTCTATTCTGTTGGTCAATCTGTCTGTCTTTATGCCAGTACCATGCTGTTTTTACCACTGTAACTTTGTAATATGCTTTAAAGTCAGAAAGTGTGAGTCCTCCAACTTCTTTCTTCTATTTCAAGATGTTTTTGGCTATTTGGGGCCCTTTACCCTTCCAAATAGATTTAAAAATTGGTCTTTTCATTTCTGCACCAAAGGGTGTTGAGATTTTTTTTTTTTTTTTAGTTAGGCCAGTAAAAAGAATTTATTGGGAAAAGGGGAAAGAACAGAGCTTGCTGAGAAATGGGAGGGAAGGATGGAAATACACGCCAAGTTTTGGTGCAGGCTCCTCTAGGCAGAGAGCACGAGCTCTGCCTTGTGTGGTCACCTTTTAAAATGTTAATTATTCCTCCCACTTGCTAATGCTAAGGGGATGGGCCCCAGCTGTCATTGGTTACCCCATGTATGGTGGGGGTCAATGGTGAGGCCTGTTTGGAATATGTGGGGCCAAAGGGAGGTACTGGAAAGAGAAGGTTAAACTCAAGGTCTCAGCAAGGTCTTGCAGCCATGTTGTCTGTCAGCCATGTAGTCTGTTGGCCATGTTGTCTGTCAGTCATGTTGTGGTTTGTCTTCTCCTCGTTTCCCTGGCTAACCTGGCTCAACTCCCTACCTCAGAGGGTTCACACACTTATTCTTAAGGGGGTGCTGAGGGGCGATGATCATCCTTCTGTAGTTACTTCCTGCTGGTTAGGGCAGTAGTCTCTGCCTGACAGGGTGTAAACCTCTCTGGCTTTTCTATAGAGGTTGAGGAAAGATGGATCCAACACTGTGGTTGGAATTGGCTGAAATCCCTGCGTGACTAGTATCTTGTTTTGGAAGGCATTAATTATGGAAGAAATAAACTTTGTTAGAATTTTGAAGATACATGGCCCTACTAAAAGGATAAAGATGGTGGTAAGTGGGCCCAAAAAGAGGGTCAGCTATGACATACTGGACATGAGAATGGAAAGGCCAGGTGCTTTTAAGGGCTGCATCCCCCTGAAGTGGGTGGGCTTCATCTTGCAGGTTTTGAATGTTGTCTAGGACTAGTCCAGAGCAATTTATATAAAAACAATATTTTCTCTTGAGAAATAGGCATGTCGTTGCCCACTCCCACACACACTGCTGTTAGCATGTTTAGGGCTCTGCGATTTTGCAGTACCACAGCAGCAAGAAAGGCTGTTTGCTGTCTTAGTACTTGTAAGGCACAACTAGTTTCTTCTATGCTGTTAGTTAGCTCTAGGGAAAACTTGTAATAGATAAGAGGGTTGGTATAAATTGCCAATCCCAGTCTTCCATGGTGGTGGTGATGTTTAAGACAGGTAAGGGGGGACAAGAAGAGGCATTTCCCTTTTAGTTATTGTGTGGGGAGAAACTACAGGAAATAAAAACAGAGAAGATTTCTTAAGGTGTTTCTCGCTTGCCTTCCCCCTAGCTATAGGTGTTTGGGCTAGAGTTAGAGGGAACCGCTGGCTTTGACACAGACACTACTTAGCTTTGTCTCCTGAAGAGGTACTTCAGGCTGTCCAGTGACTGGCACTCATATGTCCCGTCAGGTGTTTTTGGTGAGCTGGCACTTCCTTGGGCAGCTGGCTTCACTAGGGATAAGTGCACCCAGCTGGGAATCCCTTTAGCTTTAACAGCTGTGGGAGTGAGCAGAACCACAGAATAAGGTCCCTTCTATTTTGGCTCTAATTAAGAGTGAGGTCTGTTCTCCTGACAGGTTTTGATCAGAACCTGGTTTCCAGGTCCTGGGTGAGGAAAGGTTACCCATAGACCATCTTGAAGGGGCTAAGCTGGAGTGGGTCTTAGCCATCTCATTTGCCATTTCCTTCTGGTGGGAAAATGATTAACCCTGACAGGATGGCTTGTGGATCTGCCAGTCCTCCCCAGGGCATGAGTGGGACAGGTTCTGGAATAAGGGCTAGGAGGGAGACCTGGGTAAAACACATTCATTAACTACTTATATAATGAAGCTTACCAGCACTTTTAACATGTTCAGTATCCCTCTCCATGTGTGTAGCAGTTTGGCAGTTTGATGAAGTTATGAATTCCAGAAATAGGTATTGGATTATGCTTGTAAACTGATCTGTTTATCTGGGCATGATTAAGTTATAATTGGGGCTTTGACTGGGCCAGTCAGTAGGGTGTTGAGCCCCACCCCTTAGTGGGTGGGTAATCAAAGATAAAAGGCATGGCAAAGGACAGCGTTGGAATAGTTCTGATGTTGGAGTCTTGAGCTGGAGCCCCGGGAAATAAGAGGGTTTCATCGTGAGGAAGGAGAGAAGGCCCTCGGAAAAGACATGAGCCGTTCACCTGAGAGTCTACAGCTGACCTTGTGGAGGAAACAGAGGAGTTGAGCCCGGAAAGAAACGGAGCCCTAGGAAGAGAGGAACCCAAGAAGCCTGAACCCTGGCAAACATTATCAGCTGTCTTGCTCCAACATGTGGCAATGGACTTTGGTGAGGGAAGAAACTTAGGCTTTATGGCCTGGTAACTATGGACTTCTACCCCCAAATAAATACCCTTTATAAAGACCAACCGATTTCTGGTATTTTACATCGGCACCCCTTTGGCTGACTAATATAATATGATTTAGAATAGAAAAGATATCATCATAATCATCAGGCATATAGGTACAGTACTTACTACTAATTAATGCACTAACCAATGCATAAGTTTCTCTTTGAGCTGAAGTGAATAGATCTAAGCTGCAACCCCATACATATTCTCTCTCCATGGGAGCAGGCCGTAATGCCAATTGTGTTTAAGTTCTACTTACATAGCTCTGGTAATCACTGCTCCACTTGGTATGCCCTTCACACAGCCAGCATTGACCCTAGAGAAAAGCTAGGAAGTTACTCCAGTATTTCACCGCCTGGTGCATAGCACCCTTTGGCACCACGAAACAGTGCCAGTCTGGAGGAAATGTCCATCTTTCACCTGGCCATATTGAGCCACTGCTGGCTGCTGCCAAGAGTCTGAAACTGAAATGTAGTTTCCATTCACTTCAGGAGCACAACCAGAGATGCAGTAGATACTTTTATTGTTTTAGGGGTCAGGACCAACCTGGCCAATAGCTCAAATGGAGAGGCAACCTGCAGGGTATTAAAGACTTGGTTTGAATGTATAACAGAATTTGACAGTACTTAAGTCTATCTCTCTTGATTTTTATACACTTTCTAAACACTTCCAGTGCAGTTTATAACAATACCAAATGAACTTAACTATTTTAGTACTTGGCTTTTTACTTCTACACCTTTACCACAATGACATTAATTACACAGGTATTTGACAGTAGAGGAATCATTACTTTCTCAATTATTTTATGAAAATTAAAGATTCCCAATGGAATCAAGATTATCTTTCCTTATCTCAATACTTTAACATGCAGACTGAGGTGGCCTCTGACAGGTTTCCCTGTTATGCAGTTACTTTTGCTGTTAATATCAATTAATATCAATTTAGGCTTCTAATGAATAAAGCCATCTTGGAATTAGCATTTAAATGCTTCAGTTTAAAAGCTGCTTTTCCAAACTCTTTATAATTAACTGTAACCACATAGACTCTTTACCTTAAAATATGCATTTAAAAGTATTAGCAGGGAAACGGATGTGGCTCAAGCGATTGAGCTCCTGCCTACCACATGGAAGGTCCCTGGTTCGATATCCGGTGCATCCTAAAGAAGACAGTGAGCTGGCACAACAAGGTCACACAACAAGGAAAAAAAAAAAAAACATAATGAGAGACACAACAAAGCAGGGAATAGAGGTGGCTCAAGCGATTAGGCACCTCCTTCCCACATCAGAGGTCCCAGGTTCGGCTCCCGGTGCCTCCTTAAGAAACGAGGAAGAAGAACGGACACAGCAAGGACAAACAACAGGAGGGGGTGGGGGGGGAGAAAGAAAGAAATCTTAAAAAATAAAAAATTTTAAAAAGTATAGAGCCATACTAAGAAAATAGAAGACATGGCCCAAGAAAATGAATACAGCAAAGTCCCAGAAGAGATGCAGAATTTGAGAGAACTAATCAGTGAAATGAGCACAAATTTCCAAAATCAAATTAATGAAAGAGATTATAGTTAAAGAGATAAATGACATCAAGAAGTCATTGAGCGTACGCAAAGATGAATTTGAAATCCTGAACAGAAAAGTAACGGAGTTCATGGGAGGGAAAGACACAATAGGTGAAGTCAAAAATACATTTGAGGCATACAACAACAACTCGAAATGATAGAAGAAAGAATAAGTGATACCGAAGACAGAGCAGCTAAAATTGAAGAGAGAAAAGAATGAAAAAATTGAGCAGGGGCTCAGAGAGTTGAATGACAACACAAAATGCAACAACACACATGTCATGGGAGTTCCAGAAGGAAAAGAGAAGGGAAAAGGGACAGAAAGAGTATTTGAGGAAATAATAGCTGAAAATTTCCCAACTCTC
>JAKSZT010053786.1:184361-262541 GCA_026826555.1 Tolypeutes matacus
GGGCCTCCCATATGGTAAACGGGAGCCCTACTGATTGAGCCACAACCGCTTCCCGTCCATTATATATTAATAAAAGGGACGATACTCCAGGAAGATATAAGAGTCATAAATATCTACGCACCTAACCAGGGTGCCCCAAAATATATGAGACAAACTCTGGCAAAACTGAAGGGAGAAATAGACATTTCTACAATAATCGTCAGAGACTTCAACACCCCTCTCACATCATTAGATAGAACAACTAGACAGAAGATCAACAAGGAAACAGAGAACTTGAACAATATGATCAATAAGCTAGACCTAATAGACATATACAAAACACTGTATCCAAATTCAGTGGGTTATATATTCTTCTCAAGTGCCCATGGATCTTTCTCCAGGATAGACCCCATGTTAGGTCACAATACAGCTCTCAATAAATATAAAAAGCTTGAAACTATACAAAGCACCTTCTCAGATCATAATGGAATAAAACTAGAAATCAATAACAGATAGGAAAAAAGTAAATTTGCAAATGTGTGGAGACTGAACAACACACTCCTAAATATTCGGTAGGTCAAAGAAGAAATTGCAAGTGAAATCAGTAAATATATTGAGACAAATGAAAATGAGAATACAAGATATCAAAACTTATGGGATACAGCAAAGGCAGTCTTGAGAGGGAAATTTATAGCCCTAAATGCCTATATTAAAAAACAAGAGAGAGCTAAACTCAAAGATTTAACTGAACAACTTGAGAAACTAGAAAAAGAACAGCAAACCATTCCCAAAGCAAAAAGAAGAAAAGAAATAATAAAGATTAGAGCAGAAATAAATGAAAATGAGAACAGAAAAACAATAGAGAAAATCAACAAAACCAAAATCTGGTTCTTTGAGAAGATCAGTAAAATTGACAACCCCCTGGCTAGACTAACAAAGAAAAAAGAGAGAAGATGCAAATAAATACAATCACAAATGAAAGGGGGGAAATTACAAATGACCTCACAGAAATAAAAAGAATCATAAGAGGATATTATGAGAAACTATATGCCAACAAACTAGACAACCTAAATGAAATGGACAAATTTCTAGAAACTCATAACCAACCTACACTGACACAACAAAAAATACAAGAACTTAACAAACCAATCACAATTAAGGAGATTGAATCCGTCATCAAAAATCTCCCAGCAAAGAAATGTCCAGGACCAGATGGCTTCACAAGTGAATTCTACTAAGCATTTCTAAAAGAATTAACACCAATCCTGTTTAACCTCTGCCAAAAAATTGAAGAGGAGGGAAAATTACCCAACACATTTTATGAAGACAACATCACCCTAATACCAAAGCCAGATAAAGATTCCACAAGAAAAGAAAATTACAGACCAATCTCTCTCATGAACATAGATGCAAAAATTCTCAACAAAATACTTGCAAATCGAATGCAACAGCATATCAAAAGACTTATACATCACGACCAAGTAGGATTTATTCCTTGTATGCAAGGCTGGTTCAACATAAGAAAATCAATCAGTGTAATACACCACATTAACAAATTGAAGGAAAAAAAACACATAATCATCTCAATAGATGCAGAAAAGGCATTCGACAAAATCCAACATCCTTTTTTGATAAAAATACTTCAAAAGATAGGAATAAAAGGAAAATTCCTAAATATGATAAAAGGCATATGTGAAAAACCCATAGCCTACATCATACTCAATGGGGAAAGGTTGAAAGCTTTCCCCCTAAATTCAGGAACAAGACAAGGATGCCCACTGTCACCATTGTTATTCAACATTGTACTAGAAGTTCTAGCTAGGGCAACTAGAAAAGACAAAAAAATTAAAGGCGTCCAAATAGGAAAAGAGGAAGTAAAACTCTCACTGTTTTTGGATGACATGATCCTATATTTGGAAAATCCTGAAGTATCCACAACAAAGCTACTTGAACTAATAAATGAGTTCAGCAAAGTGGCAGGATACAAGATCAACACGCAAAAATCAGTAATGTTTTTGTACACTAGTACTGAACAATCTGAGGAGGAAATCAGGAGGAAAATTCTGTTTTCAATAGCAACAAAAAGACTTAAATTCCTAGGAGTTAATTTAACCAAAGAGGTATAGGACCTATATGCAGAAAACTACAAAACAATGCTAAAAGAAATTTAAAAGGACCTAAACAAATGGAAAGACATTCCGTGTTCATGGATTGGAAGAATAAATATCGGGAGGATATCAATCTTGCCCAAACTGGTTTATAGATTCAATGCAATACCAATCAAAATCCCAACAGCTTACTTTAAAGAATTAGAGAAGGCAATTACCAAATTCATCTGGAAGGGTAAGTGCACCCGAATAGCCAAAAGCATTCAAAAAAGAAGAGCAATGTGGGAGGAATTTCACTGCCTGACCTTGAAACATATTACAAAGCTACAGTGGTCAAAACAGCATGGTACTGGCATAAAGATAGACATATCGATCAGTGGAATAGAATTGATAATCCAGAAATAAACCCTCACCTATACAGTCAACTGGTTTTTGACAAACCTATCAAGCCCACGCTAATGGGAAAAAACAGTCTCTTCAACAAATGGTGTTGGGAAAACTGGATATCTATAACCAAAAGAATGAAAGATGACCCCTACCTCACCCCCTATACAAGAATCAACTCAAAATTGAAATATAAAAGCCAGGGCCATAAAACTACTAGAAGAAAATGTAGGGAAACATCTTCAAGACCTTGTAGTAGGTGGTGGTTTCTTGGACCTTACACCCAAAGCACGTGCAACAAAAGTAAAGTAGATAAATGGGACCTCCTCAAAATTAAACACTTTTGCACCTCACAGGACTTTGTCAGAAGGGTGAAAAGGCAGCCGACTCAATGGGAAAAAAATATTTGGAAATCACATATTTGATAAGGGTTTAATATCCAGGATATATAAAGAGATGTTACAACTCAACAATAAAATGACAAACGACCCAATTAAAAAATGGGCAAAAGACTTGAATAGACATTTCTCCAAAGAAGAAATACAAATGGCAAAAAAACACATGAAGAAATGCTCAACATCACTCATGATTAGGGAAATGAAAATCAAAACTACAATGAGATATCATTTCACACCTATCAGAATGGCCACTATTAAAAAGACAGAGAACTACAAGTGTTGGAGAGGTTGTGGAGAGATAGGAACACTTCTTCACTGTTGGTGGGAATGCAGGATGGTACAACCACTATGGAGGACTGTTTGGCAGTTCCTAAGGAAATTGAATATAGACTTGCCATGTGACCCTGCAATACCACTACTGGGTATATACCCAGAAGAACTGAGAGCAGTGACACGAACAGGCACGTGCACACCGATGTTTATAGCAACATTATTCACCATTACCAAAAGTTGGAAACAACCCAGGTGTCCATGAACAGATGAATGGATAAACAAACTGTGGTCTATTCACACGATCGAATATTATGCAGCTGTAAGAAGAAATGAAGTCATAAAACATATGGCAACATGGATGAACCTGGAGGACATTATGTTGAGTGAAGCAAGCCAGACACAAAAGGACAAATACTGTATGAATGCATTACTATGAACCAAATATTCTGTTTGATTAAAAAAAAAAAATTATATGTATCCATTAGATTTAATTGAGAAATGTATATATTTATTCATCATTGTTTACTTTTTAGTTTTTAATTGCTTATATTTTCAATTATTAAATGTAAAAAATAAAATAAATAAATAAAAAGTATAGAAAGAAACTTATAAAATTAAAAATTAAAAAAAAGTATTAGCGACCGATGAAATTTACTTTATCCTTTTAAGAGAGGGCAAATCTACATTTCCTTCTTTAACTTAAATTTCATTAAACACATACTTACAACTTCATCATTTTAAAGGTTTAATACATATAATGTTAATTTATTTACTTGGTATTCTATAAACCTAAGGAGATAACACCCAAGCTAAATAAAATTGAAACCATTATAGTTTATGCAAGGAAGGTTGTGTTTCCTTCCTTTACAGGAGGCTTAAAACCTCTTTTCTTTAATAAAATTCTAAAACTGAATAATCTTAAAAAGCATACTGACTGCTAGGTTCTGGAATATATTAAAATTGTTTAATTTGTTTTAATCATAATTTAGAAAAGATCTTTACATAGTTTTTAAGGATTTTTCCTTTACTTACTGAAATTTGGTAATAGAATTATTAACCACCCTTATTTTAAGGCTGGTAAAGGTTTAAAGTGGGGAATTACAGGGCAAACATTCTTTTTTTCCCTCCACTTTTTTTTATTTTTTAAAAGATACTTCGATTACATAAATGTTACAGAGAATATATAGGGGATTCGCTCCCGCTTCGTTCCTCTAGGACAATCTCTGGGCAGCTGCTAGGTATGGAGCTAAGGAGTCTCGAGAAGCCCTGCCCCTGATGAGACACGAATTGGGGCTGCTCTGGAGGCTGTATCCTGTTACCTCCCACAAGGGGTAAAACTCTGCAAGCCTTTTTTTGCTGGAAGGATTGGAATGTTACAAGGAAATAGTCATGGAGCTAGGAAAGCCAGGAACCTTTTTTATTTTTATTTTTTTTTTATTTTGTACATTTAATGGAAAATATAAACAATTAAAAACTAAAAAGAAAACACAGTTGAATAAAAACATACATTTCTCAATTAAGTGTACTGGATACATATAAATTTTTTTTTTGAATCATACAATATGTTACACAATATATTTAGTTCATAGTAACACAATCATACAGTATTTGTCTTTTGTGTCTGGCTTGCTTCCCTCAACATAATGTCCTCCAGGTTCATCCAAGTTGTCATATGCTTTAAGACTTCATTTCTTCTTCTTTTTTTAAAAAAACAAATCAATTTTATTGATACATATTAATAAAGCAAAAAACATGCAAAGTGTACTATCAATGTTATTCGGTATAATCAAATAGTTGTGCATTTAAAAAAAAATAAAAACATACATTTCTCAATTAAGTGTACTGGATACATATAAATTTTTTTTTTTTTTTAATCATACAATATGTTACACAATATATTTGGTTCATAGTAACACAATCCTACAGTATTTGTCCTTTTGTGTCTGGCTCACTCGCTCAACATAATGTCGTCCAGGTTCATCCATGCTGTCATATGCTTTACAACTTCATTTCTTCTTTTTTTTTTTTTTTTTTACCGGGAGGTACCGGGGATCGAACCCCAGTCTCTCCATATGGTAGACGGACGCCGAACCTTTTGAGCCACATCCGTTTCCCTCATTTCTTCTTACTCCTGCATAATATTCCATTGTGTGAATAGACCACAGTTTGTTTATCCATTCATCTGGTGATGGACACCTGGGTTGCTTCCAACTTTTGGCTATTGTGAATAATGTCACTATGAATATCAGTTTGCAGATGTCTGTTTGTGTCACTGCTCTCAGTTCTTGTGGGTATATACCCAATAGTGGTATTGCAGGGTCACGTGGCAAGTCTATATTTAAGTTCTTTAGGAACTGCCAAACAGTCCTCCACAGTGGCTGTACCATCCTACATTCCCACCAACAATGAAGAAGTGTTCCTATCTCTCCACATCCTCTCCAACACTAGTAGTTCTCTGTCTTTTTAATAGTGGCCATTCTGATAGGTGTGAAATGATATCTCATTGTAGTTTTGATTTGCATTCCCCTAATCATTAGTGATGTTGAGCATTTCTTCATGTGTTTGTTTGCCATTTGTATTTCTTCTTCGGAGAAATGTCTATTCAAGTCTTTGGCCCATTTTTTAATTGGCTCATCTGTCTTTTTATTGTTGAGTTGTAACATCTCTTTATATATCCTGGATATTAAACCCTTATCAGATATGTGATTTCCAAATATTTTTTCCAATTGAGTTGGCTGCCTTTTCAACCTTTTGACAAAGTCCTTTAATTTTGAGGAGGTCCCATTTATCTATTTTTTCTTTTGTTGCACATGTTTTGGGTGTAAGGTCCAAGAAACCACCACCTACTACAAGGTGTTGAAGATGTTTCCCTACATTTTCTTCTAGGAGTTTTATGGTCCTGGCTTTTATATTCAGGTCTTTGATCCATTTTGAATTGATTCTTGTATAGGGAGTGAGATAGGGGTCCTCTTTCATTCTTTTGGCTATAGATATCCAGTTGCCCCAGCACCATATGTTGAAGAGACAGTTTTGTCCCATTAACAATAACTTGGTAAGTTTGTCAAAAACCAATTGACTGTATAGGTGAGGGTTTATTTCTGGGTTCTCAATATTATTCTACTGATCAATGTGTCTGTCTTTATGCCAGTACCATGCTGTTTTTTTTTTTTTTTTTTTTTTTTTTTTACCGGGAAGTCCCGGGGATCGAACCCAGGTCCCTCCATATGGCAGACGGACGCCCAACCATTTGAGCCACATCCGCCTCCTACCATGCTGTTTTGACCACTGTAGCTTTGTAATATGTTTCAAGGTCAGGCAGTGAAATTCTTCACACGTAGCTTTTCTTTTTTAGAATGCTTTTGGCTATTCGGGTGCACTTACCCCTCCAAATGAATTTGGTAATTGCCTTCTCTAATTCTGTAACGTAAGCTTTTGGGATTTTGATTGGTATTGCATTGAATCTATAAATCAGTTTGGGCAAGATTGATATCTTCATGATATTTATTCTTCCAATCCATGAATATGGAATGTCTTTCCATTTGTTTAGGTCTTTTAAAATTTCTTTTAGCATTGTTTTGTAGTTTTCTGCATACAGGTCCTATACTTCTTTGGTTAAATTAACTCCTAGGTATTTGAGTCTTTTTGTTGCTATTGAAAATGGAATTTTTGCCCGGGTTTCCTCCTCAGATTGTTCAGTACTAGTGTACAAAAACATTACTGAGTTTTCCGTGTTGATCTTGTATCCTGCCACTTTGCTGAACTCATTTATTAGCTCAAATAGCTTTGTTGTGGATACTTCACGATTTTCTAAGTACAGGATCATGTCATCCGCAAACAGTGAGAGTTTTACTTCTTCTTTTCCTATTTGGATGCCTTTATTTATTTATTTATTTCCTTGTCTAATTGCCCTACCTAGAACTTCTGGTGCAATATAGAATAACAATGGTGACAGTGGGCATCCTTGTCTTGTTCCCAATCTTAGAGGGAAAACTATCAACCTTTTCCATTGAGTATAATTTTGGCTGTGGGTTTTTCATATATGCCTTTTAGCATAATGAGGAATTTTCCTTCTATTCCTATCTTTAGAAATGTTTTTATTAAAAAAGGATGCTGGATTTTGTCGAATGCCTTTTCTGCATCGAGATGATCATGTGTTTTTTTTTCCTTCAATTTGTTAATGTGGTGTATTACACTGATTGATTTTCTTATGTTGAACCAGCCTTGCATACCAGGAATGAATTCCAATTGGTCGTGATGTATAAGTCTTTTGATATGCTGTTGGATTTGATTCACAAGTATTTTGTTGAGAATTTTTGCATCTATGTTCATTAGAGAGATTGGTCTGTAATTTTCTTTTCTTGTAGTATCTTTATCTGGCTTTGGTATTAGGGTGATGTTGTCTTCATAAAATGTGTTGGGTAATTTTCCCTCCTCTTCAATTTTTTGGAAGAGTTTAAACAAGATTGGTGTTAATTCTTTTCTAAATGTTTGGTAGAATTCACCTGTGAAGCTATCTGGTCCTGGATTTTTCTTTGCTGGGAGATTTTTGATGACAGATTCAATCTCTTTAAACGTGATTGGTTTGTTAAGTTCTTGTATTTCTTGTAGCTTTTGTGTAGGTTAGTTGTGCATTTCTAGGAATTTGTCCATTTCAGCTAGGTTGTCTAGTTTGTTGGCATATAGTTTCTCATAATATCCTCTTATGATTCTTTTTATTTCTGTGGGATCATTTGTAACTTCCCCCCTTTCATTTCTGAATGTATTTATTTGAATTTTCTTTTTTTCTTTGTAAGTCTATCTAGGGGCTTGTCAATTTTATTGATCTTCTCAAAGAACCAGCTTTTGGTTTTGTTAATTTTCTCTATTGCTTTTTATTTTTGTTCTCATTTTCATTTATCTCTGCTCTAATCTTTATTATTTCTTTCCTTCTGCTTGCTTTTGGGATTGGTTTGCTGTTCTTTTTCTAGTTTCTTTAGTTGTTCAGTTAAATCTTTGAGTTTAGCTCTTTCTGGTTTTTTTTTTGTTGTTGTTGTTTTTTTAAGATTTTATTTATTTATTCATTCATCCCCCCCTTGCTGCTTGTGCTTGCTGGGTCAGCTAACCACGCCGTGCGGGCGGGCTTGCCTTCACCAGGAGGCCCCGGGAGGCCCCGGGAACCGAACCCGGGGCCTCCCATATGGTAAACGGGAGCCCTACTGATTGAGCCACAGCTGCTTCCCATCTTGTTTTTTAATATAGGCATTTAGGGCTATAAATTTCCCTCTCAAGACTGCCTTTGCTGTATCCCATAAGTTTTGATAGGCTATGTTCTTGTTTTCATTTGTCTCAATATATTTACTGATTTCTCTTGCAATTTCTTCTTTGACCCACTGATTATTTAGGCTGTCTCAGCCTCCACACATTTGAGAATTTACCTTTTTCCTGTCTATTATTGATTTCCAGTTTCATTCCATTATGATCTGAGAAGGTGCTTTGTACAATTTCAATCTTTTTATATTTATTGAGAGCTGAATTGTGACCTAACATGTGGTCTATGCTGGAGAAAGATCCATGGGCACTTGAGAAGAATGTATAACCAGCTGAGTTTGGATGCAGTGTTCTGTATATTTTTGTTAGGTCTAACTTGTTTATCATATTGTTCAAGTTCTCTTTTTCCTTGTTGATCTTCTGTCTAGTTGTTCTATCTAATGATGTGAGTGGGGTGTTGTAGTCTTCAACGATTATTGTAGAAATGTCTATTTCTTCCTTCATTTTTTTGCCAGAGTTTGTCTCATGTATTTTGGGGCACTCTGGTTAGGTGTGTAGATATTTATGACTTATATCTTCCTGGTGGATCTTCCCTTTTATTAATATATAATGGCCTTCTGTATCTCTTATAAGTTTTTTGCATTTAAAGTCTGTTTTGTCTGATATTAGTATAGCTACCCCTGCTCTTTTCTGGTTACTTTTCATGTGGAGTATCTTTTTTCACCCTTTTCCTTTCAATTATTTCCTTTCCTTTTAGACCTAGGTCTAAGGTGAGTTTCTTGTACGCAGCATATGGATGGTTCATGTTTTTTTAATCCATTCTATCAGCCTGTATCTTTTGACTGGGGAGTTTAATTCATTCACATTCAATGATATTATTGTAAATGCACTATTTACTTCCTCCATTTTATCCTTTTGTTTTCATATGTCATCTTATTTCTGTCTATCTTGTTACTCTTTTGGTTATCCTTTCTGCTATTCTTTCTTCTATACTCTCCTCCAAGCCTCTCTCTCCTGTCTTTTTCTTTCAGGTTCTAAGGCTTCCTTTAATATTTCCTGCAACGGTGGATTCTTTTTTGCAAACTCTCTTAGTTTCTGTTTGTTTGTGAATACTTTATATTCACCTTCATATTTGAAGGACAGTTTTGCTGGATAAATAATTCTCGGCTGGCAGTTTTTCTCTTTCAGTTTCCTAATTGTATCACTGTCTTCTAGCCTCCATGGTTTCTGAAGAGAAATCTGCTGTGAGTCTTACTGGACGTCCCTTGTACATGATTGTTTGTTTCTCTCTTGCTGCTTTGAGAATTTTCTTTTTGACATTTGACATTCTTGGAGTAGGTCTATTTGGATTTATTCTGATTGGGGTACAGTGTGCTTCTTGGACATGTAAATTCATTTCTTTTGTGAAAGTTGGGGAATTTCCGGTTATTATTTCCTCAAATACTCTTTCTGCCCCTTTTTCCTTCTCTTCTCCCTCTGGAACTCCCACAACACGTATATTGTTGCATTTTGTGTTGTCATTCAACTCTGCTCAATTTTTTCCTTTTTTTTATCTCTTCAATTTTAGCTGTTCTGTCTTCAGTATCAGCTATTCTTTCTTCTATCATTTCAAGTCTGCTGTTGTTGGTTTTTTTAAAGATTTATTTTATTTATTTATTTCTCCATTCCCCCCGCCCGCCACCCCCATTATTTTTACACTGTTTGTTCTCTGTGTGTTCTGTGTTTGCTTGTCTTCTCTTTAGGTGGCACCGGGAACCAATCCTGGGACCCTCCAGAGTGGGAGAGACGCACTCAATCTCTTGTGCCATGTCAGCTCCTGGTCTGCTGCATCTCTTATTGTCTGTCTTCTGTGTCTTTTTTTGTTGCATCATCTTGCTGCACCAGCTCTCTGCGCGGGCCAGCTCACCTGCACAGGTCAGCACTCTGTGTGGGCCAACACTCGTGTGGGCCAGCTTGCCTTTCACCAGGAGTCCCCAGGAATCAAACCCTGGACGTCTTATTTGGTAGACGGGAGCCCAATCGCTTGAGCCACATCCATTTCCCAACCACTGCTCTTTGATTCTTGGCTTGACCTGGATTGTTAGGTTTGTTGCTGGTTTCTCAAAACTGGGTGCTGGACCCAGTAATTGGTTGTAGAGTTGCTTCCTAGGGCCTTGGGGAGGGAGGCTATAGAGGCTGGAAAAAGCCTCTCCTTATTTTTTATTTTCTTGCATGCACTTCCTTGGTCTGCCAGGAGATGGGGCTCTTTGGCAGCTCTCAGTTCAATGCCTCCTCAGAGTGTATTGACATTTATTAGTTTCTGTTTTCTTTAACAAGATTGTAAATTAGTCAATGATCCCAATGTGATTGAATAACAAGACTCAACAGAACTATCTACTATTCTGTTCACTTCTTTTAGAATATTTTATATTAACTTGTCTATTTTTGTTAGTCATTATGGACTCTGGATTTTTGGATTTAATATATATCAATGAACCTCACCCAATTTTCTCTTTTTGATGCTCAAATTGTCACAACTCTGGCCAGTGAGCTCATTTTTTACTGGTTCCTATGTCATTTCAACGTGACTTCCTTCATCGTCGACGTTTTCTGGTACAACTTGCCAAGCTCACCTTGTACTTTTTCTGTCTCAGACATAAAATTAGCCATTTCTCCAAGGAGTCCTGGTTCTTTTTAGTAGGGGAAAAAAAAAAAAAAAAAGATGCATTATAAAGGAATGAGTTAACACTGATATTTCCAAAAAGTTTCTACTTAAATTCTTGATTCCATCATTCTATTCCTTTTCTGTTATATTGAAAATTCTCATTTCAAATATAATTGCTTATTTTTTCTGTCATTTCAGGTAAATTGTATAAAAATAACAATACAATATCAATACAAATGATATAATTAATAATTATATTATTTGTGTTAATAATTATAATTATATATAATTATAGTAATTATACATTTGTGTTGAAAATAATTATAATTATTGAAAGTTCAAAACTCTTTAGTTTTTGGAATGCATTCCACTAAAGATTTACAGAAAATTATTTTGTTCTCATAATCCCTCACTCTGTGTGGCTAAGTATTTATCTAATGGATGATTTGCTTCAATTATTTCAGTTCCCTTGCAATTTGGGGGTACCGAAAAGTTAATGCAACTCTCCATTATTAGAAAGTAATTATTAGAAGGTATGCGTTCTTAGAAGGTAATAACTTGCAGCTTCCAGTCTTTTCTTGGAGATTGTCAGCTACTAGGAGATAGATGTATCTGCAAAGAGCTGTCTCTCCAACTCTCCATAATGGTTTCATTTCACTCCATTTGGTCTATCTATAATGATTTAACATAGAGTTAAAAGATATAATTCATAAACATGATTCTAGCTGAAAAAATGATTTTGACTCATTGTTAAATTTATAGTATTAGAACTCACATTGTTTCACATATCATTACTATTTTTAATTCTAAAATCTTCCAAGTTTTTAAAAATTTACCTTGCTCCCTTTTTTGAGCTACATGCTCTTTTTTTTTTTTTTCTTTTTATACTATACAGCATTAATATATTATGTCATGTCTTTTTTTTTTTTTTTTTTTTGGTCTTTATAAAGGGTATTTATTTGGGGCAGAAGTCCACAGATACCAGGCCATAAAGCGTTAAGTTTCTTCTCTCACCACAGTCCATTGCCACGTGTTAGAGCAAGACAGCTGCCAGCGTGTCATGTCTTTTTATAGGTAGGTTTGCAGGATGTAAATCCTATTGGTATTGCCCAGTACCAGTTATGGTCTTTAATTTTCCTCATGGGCAATTAAGGTGATATCTGTTACCTTAAAATTGAATATAATTTTTTTAAAAAAATTGAATATAGGAAGCAGCTGTGGCTCAATCAGTGGGGCTCCCGTTTACCATATGGGAGGCCCCGGGTTCGGTTCCCGGGGCCTCCTGGTGAAGGCGGGCCCGCCCGCACGGCGTGGTTGGCTGACCCAGCGAGCACGGGCAGCAAGGGGGGGATAAATGAATAAATAAATAAAATCTTTAAAAAAAAAAAAAAAAAAATTGAATATAATTAGCAAACCCCAACACAGGCAAATACAGGCTATTCTTGAGGCTTTGACTGGAAACCTTTTGTTATTCTCAAGGAGCAAAAATCAGGCTCACGTCATACATATTTTTAGATACAAATCTAATGTAAAACTCTAATTTCATAGAGGTTTTGGGGTAATACATACACATATCTTCATTACCTTAAGACAATTTGAATTTATGAATTCATACTTCCCCAAACCAATTAATAATGTAAAAATGTAACCAGAATATATAAAAATAAAATTTAATATCAATTTTAAAGTAATAAGTCAAAACTCATAGAATATAAACCTGAGTGACTTTTACTGTATGTAAATTTTTAAAAAATCAACCAGGATGTGGAGGGAGCCCAAATCAAATGCAAAGGAATAATATAACCATGCTAATGGGGGTGGAGAAGAAAAGAACTAACCAGAGTTACTTTGGAAAATAGTGTTTTGACACATTAGAGCACTGTACATAAAGACTGTACTCTAGTTAGGAAATTTGTTTTTCACAAGGGTATGTGTCAGTAATTCTGAAACTACTTTATGTATATTCTAGGGCTGACCAAATAAATAAATATATTGTAGCTAAGGAGAGCCAGGTTTTTCCCTTTGGGAGAAAGAAATTTCAAGTAAGGAAAAGGAGAAAACCTAGAATGAACCCTGTGATACTGGGTTGGAATTGAAGGAATCAGCCTGAACTTGGGATTTAAAAAAAAATAAAAAAATAGATCCAGAAGTATATATATAGATGTGTGTGTATGCATGTGTGACAGTTTAAAGTTCTTGTATGAATACGAAAAAAAAAAAAAAGATTATTATTATTATTATTATTTTGGTGGTGCTGGGGCCGGCAATTGAAACCGGCACCTTGTATGTGGGAAGCCAGCACTCAACCACTGAGCTACACTGGCTTCCCTGATTGGTGTTTTCGTTTGCTTGTTGTTGGTTTTTTTTTTTTTTTTTCTTGTTGTTTTTTCTTTGTTTTTAGGAGGCACCAGGAACTGAACCTGGGACCTCCTATGTGGGAAGCAGGTGCTCAACTGCTTGAGCCACATTCACTCCCAAGACTATAGTTTTGAACTAATCCATTCTTGTGGGTGTGAGACCCTTTTGATTGGACTATGTCAGTAAGACATGACTCAGGTTGAGTAGCCACCTTCTTGCTGGGTCTTTTATATAAACGAAGACAGAGAGAGAGAAATACAGGAAAAGGGGGCTCTGCCATTTTTGATCCTGCCATGTGTAAGAGGACTCGAGGATCGCTAGCAGCCAAAATTTAAATATGAAGCCCCCAAGAGACTGGGCCCACAGAGCAGCTTAAGGCTGAAGAGATGAGCCATATGCCTGATGGCCCACAGCTGAACTTGGGAAGAAAGTGGAGCAGCCAAGAGAGAGGAGGCCTGGAAAGAGACAAGCCCTATGCCCAGATGCCCATAGCTGAGTTCTGGGAGGGTAGATCCTGGAGGGGAAGGCAGGGACCTCAGCGGAGATGGTGGCCATATTGCTTTGCCACGTGGCAGGACCCCAGGATCACCAGTAGCTGAGTTTGGTGAGAAGGCATCTCTGATGGTCCTTTGATTCAGGCATTTTATGGCCTCAGAATTGCAGGATTTTTCCCTAATAAAATTCCCATTATAAAAGCCAGCCCATTTCTGGTACTTTGCATCGACAACCCTCCAATAAGCTTTTGTTCCCAGCACTCCATTGTGGTGGCCAAAGATCCATGCTGAAAGGTCTACTGGTTAATTCTCATTCCTCATTTTACCTGACCTATCCAAGTGAGTGATACACTTGGCCACCCTCTTTTCCACTTGACTCCCAGCATTCCACTCTCTCTCTCTCGGTTCTCTTGCCTCGTTGGCTCTTCTTTTCTGGTTCTGCCCCATCCTCCTGACCCTATATAATGGAATAGCCCAGGGCTCAGCCTGGACCCCTTCTTTTCTCTCTTTTCCCTCAACCTTTCAGCTCATGGTTTACATCGCATATAGGTTGATGACTACTACATTAATAGAACCCATTCTCTTCCCTGAACTCCAGACTCTTATGTATGACTGTGATATCTCCACTTGGATTGTTTTACAGGAATCTTAAAATGAAATTCTGTATGGCAACACTATTTTCCCATTGGCCAATGCCAAAAATACTGGTGTCATCCTTGACTCCTATCTTCCTTTTATTAAAAAAGGAATTCATTCATTCAACACACCTGTCATTTTCACCTTCAAAATATATACATTTGAGCTACTTCCACCACTACTTCATGATCTGAGCCATCATCCTCTCCTTTTTCAAATTTTTTTATTTTAGGAGGTACCAGGGATTGAACCTGGGACCTTGCACACGGGAAGCAGGCATTCAACCACTGAGCTATACCCGTTTCCCCCATCAACCTCTCTTAACTGTATTCTTGTAATGACCTTCCTTCTGGTATCCCTGCCTTTAGAAGCCTTTGCTCCCCACATTCTTTTCTTAACATAAAAGTCAGAGAAATCCTGTCAAAACAAAGTTATTCTTCTGCTCAAATCCTTCCAGTGACTTCCCATATTTCTCAAAGTAAAAGCCAAAGTCCTTACAATGGCCAACAGGGCCTTATGTAGCCTAGATCCTAGTGTTTCTCTACTTATTTCCTTTCTCACTCTCCCCATGGATGCTCTCTGCTCCAACCACACTGGCTTCCTCCATGTTCCTACAGGCATCCAGTAGGTTATTGCCTCAGGGCTTTTGTATTTGCTGCTCCCTTTCCCAAATGCTCTTCCCCTTACCTTGCTTTAATTTTATTGCAAAATCTTCTGATATATTTTATTTACTTGCTTGTTAAATGCATATCTTCCCTACTAGATTGTAAGCTCCAAATGGCAGGAACTTTATTTTTCCATCATCCTATCCACTGCATTAAGTTCCCTGTGGCTGCTGTAACAAACCACAGATGCTACAGTGGCTTAAAACACCAGCGAGGTATTCTCCCCCACTTCTGGCCACCAGGAGTATGAAATGAAGGTGTCATTAGGGCCGTGTTCCCTCTGGAGGCTCGAGGGGAGAATCAGTTGTCTCTTCCAGCTCTAGTGGCTGCCAGCATTCCTTGTCTTCTAGCCACATCACTCCCATCTTTGCCTCTATGGCCACATTGCTTCTCCTTTTCTGTCTTTTCCTCTGTGTGTCTCCTATAAGGACACTTGTCACTGGATTTAGGGCCCACCTGGATAATCCAGGATAATCTCATCTCAACATCCTTAATTTAATTAAAATGGCAGATTGGGGATTAGGATATGGACATATCTTTTGCAGGGTGTGGTGGCTTGGAGTATCTCAGAAAAAAAACATTTTCTCAATCTTCATTCATTCCTGTAGGTATGAACCCATTGTAAATAGGGCCTTTTGATGAGGTGACTTCAGTTAAAGTACATGTAGCCCAGCTGAATCAGGATGGGTCTTAACCCTATTGCTGGAGTCCTTTTAGGGAAGGTCACAGAGAGAGAAGCCATAGGAGGCAGCCAGAAGCTGGAAGTCAACTGAACTCAGAAGAAAAAGAAGATGCTGCATGTGCACGACAGAAAAGCCAAGGACCAAAGATCACCAGCAGCCAACCCCAGACCACCAGTTTTTGGGGAGAAAGCATTGCCTTGCTGATGCCTCTATTTTGGACTTCTAGCCTCAAAACCATGAACTAATACATTCCCACTGTTTAAGCCAATCTAGTATATGCTATTTGTTTTAGCAGTTGGCAAACTAAAACAGGGGTCACATTCAGCCCACTATACGTAGAGCACTGGAATAGTGTCTGCCATATAGGAAGTGCTCAGTCAATGAAGAAATTTGCTATTTTATTCCTCTGACCCATTTTTTAAAATTCCTGTGCTTTTATCATGTCTTAATTATGTTGGTTTTGCAGTATTTCATATATATATATATATTTATTTATTTATTTAATACATGCTATAAGTATTCTTTTTCTAAATTTCTTAGCAACTCTGTCATTTGTTCTTCCAAATGAAGTTTAGAAGCAACTTTCTAATTGTTCTACAGACATAGACACACAAACACACACACACAGTTGGGATGTTAGTATAGATGGACTGACATCTTTATACTGTCTTTCATTCATGAATGAAGTACATCAGGTTGTGGTGGGTATGTGTTCTCTACACAGAATGTCCCCAAACAATACATACAGCATACTTTGATTATAAAGCTCAAAATCAGCAAACGTGTGTGTGTGTGTATGTATGTGGTTAAACTATAAAGGACAACAAAGATATGATTACAAGTCAGTATTCTCTCTGGGGATGCATGTGATCAGAAGCACATGGGGTGCTTCTTGTTTACTAACAATGCTCTGTTGCTTCACCAACATGGCATTTAAGTAAGTGTTCTCTTGACAATTAATCTTTTTTTTTTTTTTTTTAATGAGGTACCGGGGATTGAACCTGGGACCTTGTATGTGGGAGGCTGGCACTCAACCACTGAGCCACATCAGCTCCCCTGAGTTGGGTTTTTCATTTGTTTTGCTTGTTGCTTTAAAAAAAAAAATTTTTTTTTTTATTAGGAGCCACCAGGAACCAAACCCAGGACCTCCCATGTGGGCACCCAGCTGCTTGGGCCACATGCGCTTACCCTGACAATCTTTAAACTCTACATGTATGTTGTAGGCACTATAAAAACAAAATGAGAGAGAAACTGATAGGTATTGGAAGTAAGCAAAGATAATAATACAACATTTCATTGTTAAAGACACTGGGAAAAAAACTTTAATAATAGAACTACACCCATATCTTAAAATATAATTCAAGAAGTCTTTCCAGAAATAAAGGAAGGCTTAGTTAACAGATTTAAAATGTTCCAGGAATAGCTGACACAGACAACAACACATATCTTTTTTTTTTTTTTTTAAGATCTATTTATTTACTTTATCCATTTTAAAACCCCCCTTCGCCATTTGCTGTTTTGTGTCCATTCACTGGGCAATTCTCTGTGTCTGTTTCCTGCCATCTCTTCTCATCCTTCTCCTCCAGTCTTCACCAGGATTTGATCCTGGAGACTTCCGATGTAGTAGAGAGGTGTTCTGCTACCTGCGCCACCTCAGTTCCTGGTTTTCAGAGCTTTCGGAGCATCTCGTCTTGTCTCTCCCGTTACGTCGTCATCTTGCTGCATGGCTCCCGGGGCCTGGCGGCTCACCGGCACACAGAGCCTGGCAGCCCATGCGCCTTCTATATATATATTTTTTATTTTACCGGGAGGTCCCAAGGATCGAACCCAGGTCCCTCCATATGGAAGACGGACGCTCAACCATTTGAGCCACATCTGCCCCCGAACACATATCTTAGTAAAGATACTCAGTAAGAAATGTTTGGACAGCCAGACAAAATGATCAAGTCACATATTTGGAGAAAATATCACGCTGGTTTCATACTTTTTCACTGCAATGCTCAATGCTAGAAGATAATGGAGCGATGAGTTTTAATTTATACCCAGCCAAACTGTTATTCAAATGAAAAATAACATATTTGTAAAAATGGGGAAAGTGCAGGGTATATCTTTCCCAAAAGCCTTTCTTGAAGAATCCAGAGAATAAACTCCATTTAAGCAAGGGATGGAGAAACTATAGTAAAAGTAGTGACGGCAAGCCCTAAATCTACTTAACTGTTAAGACTCGGATTTAAAAACTGAGGGATTGGGAAGCAGATGTGGCTCAAGTGGTTGGGCTCCCATCTACCATATAGGGGGTCCAGGGATTGATTCCCGGGGCCTCCTGGTGAAGGCAGGCTGGCCCGCGTGGAGAGCTGGCACAAGAGATTGAGGGCTTCTCTCCCACTCCCAAAGGTCTCATGATCAGTTCTCAGTGCTGCCTAAAGAGAAGACAAGCAGACACAGAAGAGTGCACAGCGAATGGACAGAGAGAGCAGAGAGCGAACGCAAAAACAACAGGGGGTGGGGTGGGTGAAAATAATCTTTTTTTTTTTTTTAAAAATCAAGTAATCTAAGAAAATAAGGGAGAGAACAGCAAATATTCCAATCCATTGTTGTCACAGTGGAGAATAGGGGATGAAGATTATTATAAGTATAATAATACACAATATATTTTCTAAATATAAGTATTGTAATTCAACCATGATTATGAAATATATTGTTTTATAATATAACCATATTACAAAATATAATTATTTATAAATAAACCTTTTAAGATATTGAGACTTAAGATTTTTCTGTATGGCCCCTGCAAAAGATGAATTGTGACCACTGATGGGATGGTTGTCTGCCACAAGCTAACTATTGATTGTATTCTTTTCAATCCCCATCAGTAACCAGAATCAAAAGCAACTCACCATTAAAGGGGAAGCAGTAAGCATTCACTGTCTTGACCCAGGGCCATATAGACCCTCTTGCTCTTTTACTATACAATCCATCCAGGGACCCTGATTTTCTGGACATTCTGTGGAACATCACTTTGGTGATAACTTCATAATAATCAGACCTGGTGAACAGGAAGTGGCAAGTATTCTTGGACTTCTCAGGAAAACACATGCATACACAAAGCTCTACAAAGATCCAAGGGCCTTCTCTATCAGTGAAGTTTTCAAGGGTCCAAATGTCTGAAGCATGCTGGGATATCCTAAGGTACAGGATAAATTATTGCATCTTGCACTCACTACTACCAGGAAAGAGGCACAAAACTCTTTAGATTTTGGAGGCAGCATATCCCATACTGTTCCCTTCTGCTTACCGGGTGAAGTGGAGGGCTGCTATTATCAAGTGTGGCCCAGAGCCCTAGGGCCCAAGTGCCAAGGAACTGGCAGACCTAAATGGTGTTAGATGTCTGTGATAGATAAAAATGTTGTGTCTGGTAAGCCCCAACAGGAGCTTGCCAATAGAATTCTAGAGCAGGGAAGCGGATGTGGCTCAATCGATAGGGCTCCCGTTTACCATATGGGAGGCCCCGGGGTCGATTCCCGGGGCCTCCTGGTGAAGGCAAGCCAGCCCGCGCGGCTCAGTGAGCTGATGCAGCAAGACAACCCAACAAAGGGAGACAAGCAGACACAGAAAAACGCACAGCAAATGGACACAGCAAGCACAAGCAGCAAGGGGGGGATGAATAAATAAGTAAAATCTAAAAAAAAAAAAAAAAAAAAAAAGAATTCTAGAGCAAGGCCACGGCTTCTGCAGCTAAGAACTCTCCAGTTTGAAAAGCAGCTCCCGGTGTGGCACTGACCATGAGACAAGTGACTGTATTTAGAGCTGTTGATCATGACCTAAGTATTATCAGACCCACCAAATCATTAGGTCATGTGGACACAGCAACAGTTTATTATACAGAGGAAATGTTACATTTGGGATCAGACATGAGCAGGTCCAGAATTCATACTGTATTTAAGCAGGAAGCTTAGAACCCTCAGTCACCTACTTTGTTGCACTGATGCCTCTCCCTCTGCCCATACCTATGGATTCATGGAAGGCTGCCTTTGACCAGTTGATGGAAGAACAACTAGGGTCTGGTTCACAGAGGGTTCAGTCTCCTACAACAGTGTGTGCCAAAAATGCAGTTATCTCTTCTGGCAGAAGGTTCTGGGCACGGGGCGGTAGGTTCCATGTCTGGCCGTGAAGGTGGCAAGAAGCCCCTGAAGCAGCCCAAGAAGGAGTCCAAGGAAATGGATGAGGAAGACAAGGTTTTCAAGCAGAAACAAAAAGAATAAAAAAAACTCAAGGAGCTAAAAGCGAAGGCTGTGGGAAAGGGCCCTCTGGCCACCAGTGGAATTAAGAAATCTGGCAAAAAGTCAGCTGCTCCTTGTTGTGGCCCAAGGCCCTGATGACTCTTGCTTTCATTCCTGTTTAAACATCCGGAATCCCTAATGTAACATCCTTTGTCACCGGTAGCTAGAATGAAGTTTGTCTTGGAGCATATTGTACATTTAAGAATAAACTTTTGTAGGAAAAAAGAAACAACAAAAAAAATGCAGTTATCTCACTTTGATCCTACTCAAGAGTGGCCCTAAAGGCCAGAGTGAGGGAAATCCAGTGGGCAGAACTGCAAGCTATTTGGACACCAACTATATAGAGGGAGAAGTGTTCTAAGGTAAACATTTCATGGGTTACTGGGCAGTGGCAAACACCTTGCCTATATAAGGGGCTTGGAAGGAATAAGGCTGAAAGTCTGGAGACAGGGCATCTGAGGAAGTCTTCAGCTATGGATGGACCTATGGGACCAAGTGTGTGCATCTCTGTGACTCACATCAATTCCTGTCAGCAACAATCCACTGCAGAGAAGGCACACAATAACCAGGACACAAGACAAGGGGCAGTACAGACCTGGGACCCATCCGCCTCACCAAAGTAGGAGAGAAGGCAGTTCTTAGGGCCTAGCAGGGCACTTTAATCTCCTTACCACGTCAGCTGGAGCAGCTCCAGCAGGGACACTGCAGAAGATAGTCAGCTGCTGCCTCATTAGTAAACTCTGTGGGCCTTACCAAGGTTCATAAACAGGATTGCTCACAATTAAAAGTCCTGAGTTTAAGGAGCTGATCTCCAGAAAATGTTCAGCAAGCAACTAGAATAGTCAGAAATTTTCGGTTTTCAAGAACTATTGGTTCTTCTTCAGTAATGACCCCCTTACCCTAATATATTTGACTGGTACATGAAGACCTATTACCTACAGCCTAATCTGCTCCCAGGATGGTATCAGGGCGGTTTGCAGAGATGAGAACTGGCACTAAATATGAAACCTTCTTGTTGTCCCTAACGCTGTCATGGTAAGCTTGCCATACCCTCTGTGGATGAAGCAGAAGACAAAAAGTTATTTTAGTCCTACTAATCAGAGGTTAAAAAACTGTCATAATATGAAGATGAACAAAACACAGGAGGAAGAAGTGAAAGAGGACTTACCAGCCAAAAGACAATATAAAGTACAGAACAAAGAGAGAAGTATCTTAAGAGGTCAAAGGGACTGCAAGCAGAGGGAAAAGATAGGGTGGATTTAGCGTAATCATATTGTCTATTATGGACTTCTGCAGTTTAAGAAGAAAGCTCAGGAGAGTCAGATTTCCATAGACTACAATATAGAAGGTACATAACCAAAATGCATGAGAATGATAAAATGTTCCCAATAAAGAAAAACTGCTCACTGCCCAAAAAATAAAGCACAATTATGGACCAACACGCATCTACTATACATTCTACCTCAACTTCCTCATACATACATCCTTAAGTACTTAAAAGCTTGATTTACCCCAAATCCAAATTTTCAAAAAGCTAAACTGGTATGAATTGTTTTCTTTCTCTACAAGTATTCAATAACCAACACATTATTTATTATAATAATAGTCCTGAAGTGTTATAAGATACTATAAATTTATTCTGAATCAGATTAAATTGTGTTCAATGTGGCTCAATTCTTTAAAAATTATAATCATGAACAGAAGTTAAAACAAACAGGTTATTTTAATCAGTCAAAATGTTTCTTCTTTAATTATAGTGGATACACAACAGTTTGTTATATAAAAGGCAGTGCCAGCATGGTTTTCAGGGATGCAAAGTATGATGAGGGCACTATCCCCAGCCCAGCAGAGGTAACATTCTTGAAGGACTTCCTACCATTCCACTGCCTGAGCACTCAGCTCCTTCATCATTTCTAGATGCTGAGTGAAACAAAATCTACTACTGGAGTTTATACGGCAATTACTGGGTTTCTCTCTAGCATTCACATTCGAAAAGTTTAAAAAAAAAAGAGTATACATGATAGTTAGAAGACTTCTCACTCTCCACTGTGGACTCTCTGATGTTTGGAAAGATATGACTTACTGCAGAAGGTCTTTCCACAATTGTTACACCAATAGGGCTTTTCCCCAGTATGGATTCTATGATGTTTATTAAAATTGGAGCTGTGATTGAAGGCTTTCCCACATTCCTTACATTTGTATGGCTTCTCTCCAGTGTGAAGTCTCTGATGTGAACTAAGCCCTGCATGCTGACTAAAGCTCTTCCCACACTCGTTACACTGATATGGTTTCTCCCCAGTGTGTATTCGATAGTGTCGAATGAGGCTGGCCTTGCTACTGAAAGATTTCCCACAGTCTACACACTGATAAGGGGCCTCGCCCGTGTGGATTCTCTGATGCTTAAGGAGGTCAGAGCTCTGGCTGAAGGCCTTCCCACACTTGCCACAGTCATAGGGTTGGTCCACCATGTGTGTTCTGTAATGCAGGGTAAGGTTTGAACTGTGGCTGAAGGCTTTCCCACACTTGGTGCATATATAAGGTTTCTCCCCAGTGTGTGTTCTCCGGTGTTTAGTAAGATTGGAGCTATTACTAAAGGCTTTTCCACACTCAGCACATATATAACGTTTCTCTCCTGTGGCAGGTTTAGTAGGAATTAATTCTGTGACTTCCTCAGAACCTATGTCTTGGAGAGGGGGCTTTATTCCTCTTTTTCTTTCTAGGTTTACCCCTTGCCTTTCTAATCTGGCCTCATATTTACTGGCAATAGTCATGGCAATAATATCCCTTTTGAATCCTTCTGCATGAGATTCTTCTTCAGAACTTTTCTGCTTTTCTGTTGGGTCCTCCTTCTGCGTGCTCGATTTATAATCTGAAACAATAAATAGGATAATGATATGTCAGTTGTTTCTCGTTTTGAGGAAAATAACTGTTAAAGGAAAAGATCATGAGGAAAGACGGATAGATTCTGAAGGGTGACTCAGTATAGCTCTGTGAGAGGCCACAATATCACAGGCAATACAAGTAAACCATCAACAAAACTAGTTTGCAACACTGGACTCTCATACAAGCACCCCTACCAGCACCTGGTATGGTATGATGAGGACATGACTTTTTCTGCCAGGAAAAGAACTTTATATAGAGAGGGCAATAAGACAAAGAAACATGTTGCGACAGGAGCAAAGGAGATGGATGATGCTCAGGCAGAAAGAAAGAGGAATGACTATTAGATGGTAAAAGTTGATTAAGGAAAATGAAAAGGGTAATTAAGGGAGACAAGATTGAGTGGCAAACTCCTTTACAAAGTCCAAATGCCCACAGAAGCTGAATATGAAAGCAATAAAAGAATATTCAGTCCAGTGATAAGTATTCTAGTCCCAGATACTTATTAATTTGAAGAAAAGCATTTAACTCTCTCATAGTTTAACTTACACTGGCTATGTCTTGTAATTCTTTTAGTCATAAAGTAACAAAGCTGTTGAAATCAGAATTAACCAGTATATCTTTTTTAGTGCATTTCACTAGGTGCTCACACTTCTTGAGAATCCACCTACCTGTCCACGTGCATAGGAAAAAGGGGACTGAGAAATTCACTCTGAAAAATGGGCTCCCTTTGAGAACTGTCATCTATCTAAGGACAGAGAAGCCTAAACCAACAATGGTCTTTCCTTCTATGGCCTTTCTCTCTTTCCTAAGAAATTTCCTTGTCCCTCTTCATATAATTATAGCAAACTATAAAAATAATAGCTGATGGATAAATCAGTTCTTCCAAGCTATCCCTCCATCTAACCACCTCTTTATTTCCTTCTGCCAACAGTAGCTACTCTATTCTCACAGCTCCCCCGACAGTAGCTGCACTAGCTCTCACTCCCCTGCCTACGCGGATAGACTGCCCTTTGAGTAGTAACCTGAACTTTGCTATGACCTACATGTATGGGAAATAAATAACTTGATGTTACAATTTTTTAAAGAACCTAATCAATGAGGCAGAAATTGAAAAGCCATTTTCCAGGGACCATTTTTTGCACCATGTAAAGCTGATTATAACAGGCTGACGTATTATCAGATCACTAACAAATGACCAAGCACTGTGGTCTCTGACCACTATGAAATGCCTGGAAGTTCCTAAGTGCAGAAGAGCCAGAACATGGATTATCGTAACAGTAGCAATCTACAGTTTTATTTCTGACATGACTTGGAAGTGATCGTCTATTTGGACTGATTTTTGAAACTTGACCTTGTCTCTCAGTACTATTAAAAGCAGTATGCCACGGGGAAGGGATGTGGCTCAAGCAGTTGAGCACCCGCCTCCCACATGGGAGGTCCCGGATTCATTCCCAGTGCCTCCTAAAGAAAACAAACCAATAACGAGCAGACAGCAAGCAAAAACAATGAGCAAACAGACAAGGGAGCCATGGCGGTGGGAGGTGGGGGGAGGGAGCAGTATGCCAATCTCCCCATTAATTCTGGTGAGGATTTTGGGCAGGCGGCCAGCAGAATGAAGTAATATAAATGGCCTCTGGAGCCTAATCCTGCTAAACTACCCCAGGAATGGAAAATCTGAGTTTGTGTTGTTTTGAATATGTTTCAGGATACTTCTCCTCAATACACTTTACTTAAATTATTTTAAGTAATTACCACACTTTAAATTGTTGTATCAGTTATAGTCTGAGAATGTTTAAAAATCTGAAGACAGCCCTGTATCTTGTTCAAGGCTCCTTCCCCAACATTCTAGTACAGCATTTTCATAGAGTAGGTACTCAGTAAATATGTGAATATATAAACTGTAAGTTTACTTAATATTTCTCATCCTTGCTGTCCTTATACAAAAAATGAGCATTAGTAGATTTAAATGACATCGAAATGTTTAATATAGTGCATGACAAATGGAAGGTATTAAATATCAGTTTACCCCTCTTTCCTTGACTAATTATCTTAGGAGGTCATAAAAGTAGAGATGATGAGAACATGATGAATCTTTTAAGGTAAGGGTTTACCTGAGTCATCACAGCATGGATGTTGAAAAAGCTGAGGCTGGTATGTTTTTAGCCAGCAACTTTTCTTTACTGATTTTATGCTTTTCAGATCACGGGGCTTTTTTTTTTTTTTTTTTTGCAGTATTGGGGGCTGGGTATTGAACCTGGGACCTTGTATGTGGGAAGCCAGCGCTCAACCACAGAGCCACATCAGCCTCCCTGAGTTGGCTTTTACATTTGTTTTGTCTTTGTTTTTTCAGGAGGCACTAGGAACGGAACCTGGACCTCCCATGTGGGAGGCGGGTACTCAACTGCTTGAGCCACATCTGCTCCCCTATTATTTTCTTTTTAATTTCCTACTTTGAAATAATTTTAAACTTTCAGAAGAATTTTAAGAATAGAACAGCTGCCCATATATTCTTCTCCCAAATCCACTAATTCTTAACATTTTACTATATTTGCTTTATTTCTTACTCTCTCTCTCCAACTCTCTCACTCTATAAACACATAGGCATACATGTATATATAGACACACACACACACATACACACTTAAAAAAAAAAAATACCTGTTTGGGAATAAGCTGCAGACAGTATGCTCTTTTACCTCTAAGTACATCAAGTATCTCTGAAGAACAAAGACTACCCCCCACCCCCTGCATTGGTGTGGAACATTTGTTAAAATTGATGAAAGATTATTAAAGGAGTTCTAGCATCCATTACTTACATTAGGTGTACTTTTTCCCCATACAACACCCTATTATTATACCACCTTGTATTAGTATCGTACATTTGCTTTAATTCATGAGAGAACATTTTTATACTTTTTTATTCCAAAAAATATATGCATCATAAAGTTTCCACTTTTAAACACATTCACCTATATAGTTCAGTGCTGTTGATTACACTCACAGTAATGTGCTTCCATCACAAACCATCCATTTCCAAACCTTTATCATCACCTAAATAGAAATTCTGCACAAGATAAGCATCAACTCCCCATTCTCTAACCCCAATCTATTTTCTGGTAACCTATATTCTAGATTCTAACTCTAGGAGTTTGCTTATTATGATTAGTTCATAACAGTGATATAATACAGTATTTGTCCTTTTGTATCTGGCTTATTTCACTCAACATAATGTCCTCAAGGTTCATCCATGTTGTCACATACATCAGGACTTCATTCCTTTTTATGGCTGAATAATATTCCATTGTATGTATATACCATTTTGTTATCTATTCATCAACTGATGGACACTTGGATTGCTTCCATTTTTTAGCAATTGTGAATGCTACTGTATTAGTCAGCCAAAGGGGTGCTAATGTGAAATACCAAAAACTGGGTTGGTCTTTATAAAGGGTATTTATTTGGGGTAGAAGTCCACAGATATCAGGCCATAAAGCATTAAGTTTCTTCTCTCACCACAGTCCATTTCCACGTGTTAGAGCAAGACAGCTGCCAGCGTTTGCCAGGGTTCAGTCTTCTTGGGTTCTTCTCTTCCCAGGGCTGCGTTTCTCTCTGGGCTTAGCTCTTCTGGTTCCTCCACAAGGTCAGCTGTACACTATCAGGCGAATGGCTCACTTTTCTTCTGGGGCCTTTTCTCCAATATCAAAACTGCTTCTCAAAAACTGCTTCTACTCTGTACTTTGCCTTGCCTTTTATATTCGATTCCCCACCCACCAAGGGGTGGGGCTCAATGCCCTACTGACATGGCCCAGTCAATGCCCTAATCATAACTTAATCATGCCCAGATGAACAGATCAGTTTACAAGCATGATCCAACTATATTTTTGGAATTCATAATTACATCAAACTGCCCAATGGCCACAGCTACTATGAACACTGGTGTGCTAATATCTGTTCAAGTCCCTTTTTTCGGTATTCTTTGGAGTATATACCCTGTAGTGGGACTGCCAGATCATATGGTAATTCCATACTTAGCTTCCTGAGGAACTGGCAAACTGTTTTCCACAATGGCTGTACCATTTTACATTCTTACCAGCAATGAATGAGTGTTCCTATTTCTCCACAACCTCTCCAACACTTAGTTTTGAGTTGTTTTCTTTTTAATAGTGGCCATTCTAGATGTGATATGACATCTCATTGTGGTTTTGATTTGCATTTCTCCACTAGCTAGTGATGTGATATATGGTTTCCAAATATTTTCTCCCATTGAGTAGGCTGTTTTTCCACTTTTATCACAAGTCCTTTGATGCACAAAAGTTTTTAATTTTGAGGAGGTCCCATTTATATGTTTTTTCTTTTGTCACTTCATCTTTGGGTATAAAATCTAAGAAACCATTGTTGACCACAAGATCTTGAAGATACTTTAAAGTCAGAAAGAGGGAAGCGGCTGTGGCTCGGTCAGTGGGGCTCCTGTTTGCCGTATGGGGGGCCCCGGGTTCGGTTCCTAGGGCCTCCTGGTGGGGGTGGGCCCACCTGCACAGCGCGGTTGGCTGGCCTGGCAAGCGCAGGCAGTGGGGGGGGTAGATGAATAAATAAATAAAATCTTTAAAAAAATAAAATAAATAAAATAAAGTCAGAAAGTGACTTCTTTCTTCTATTTCAAGATGTTTTTGGCTATTCAGGGCCCTTCAACCTACCAAATAAATTTGGTAATTGGCTTTTCCATTTCTGCAAAGTACGCTGTTGGAATTTTTATTGCGACTGCGTTGAGTTTGTAAATCAATTTGGGTAGAATTAACATCTTATTTAGTCTTCCAAGCCATGAACACAGAATGTCCTTCCATTTATTTAGGTCTTGCTTTTTTTTTTTTAAAGGAATGTTTTGTAGTTTTCTGTGTACAAGTCCTTTACACCTTGGTTAAATTTATTCCTAGATATTTGCTTCTTTTAGTTGCTACTGTATATGGTTTTTCTTGATTTCCTCCTCAGATTGCTCATTACCAGTGTATAGAAAACCTGCTGGTTTTTGCATGTTGATCTTGTATCCTGTCACTTTGCTTAACTCCTTTATTAGCTCTAGTAGCTTGTTGTAGATTTTCTGGGACTTTCTATATATAGGATCAAGTCATCTGTAAATAGAGCAACTTTTACTTCTTCCTTTCTAATCTGGATACCTTTTATTTTTTTATCTAACCTAATTGCTCTGGCTAGAACTTCTAGCACAATGTTGAAGAGTGGTGACAGTGGGCATCTTGGTCCAAATCTTAGAGGGAAAACATTGTCTTTCACCATTGATACAATGTTAGCTGTAGGTTTTTCATATATGCCTTTTATCATGTCTAGGAAGTTTCCTTTTTTTTTCTTTTTTAAAGATTTATTTATTTAACCCCCCCCCCACCCCCCATTGTTTTGCACTCACTGTCTGCTGTGTGTTCTTGTGTCTGCTTCTCTTCTCTTTTACATGGCACGGGGAATCGATTCTGGGACCTTCTGGAGTGTGAGAGAGGCGCTCAATCTCTTGCACCATCCTCAGCTCCCTGATCTGCTGCATCTCTTATTGTCTCTCCTCTGTGTCTCTTTTTTTTGCATCATCTTGCTGCGCCAGATCTCTGCGCGGGCCAGCACTCCGCACAGGCCAGCTTGCCTTTCGCCAGGAGGCCCTGGGAATTGAACCCTGGACCTCCTATATGGTAGATGGGAGCCCAATCACTTGAGCCACATCTGTTTCCCAGGAAGTTTCCTTCTATTCCTATTTTTTGAAGTGTTTATATCAAAGAAAGGATGTGGTATTTTATCAAATACCTTTTCTGCATCAGTCGAGATGATGACGTGGTTTTCCCCTTTCGTTTTGTTAATGTGATATATTGCATTGATTTTCTTGTGTTGAACCACCCTGCATACCTGGGATAAAACTCACTTGATCATGGTGTATAATTCTGTTAATGTGCTGTTGGATTTGATTTGCAGGTATTTTGTTGAGGATTTTTACATTTGTATTCATAAGAAAAATTGGTCTGTAATTTTCTTTTCTTGTAGTATCTTTATCTGGCTTTGGTATTAGGATGATGTTGGCCTCATAAAGTGAGTTAGGTAGTGTTCCCTCCTCTTTGAGGGGTTTGAGTAGGATTGGTATTAATTCTTCTTGGAATGACTGGTATAATTCCCCTGTGAAGCCACCTGGTCCTGGGCTGTTCTTTGTTGGGAGGTTTTTGATGACTGATTCAATTTCTTTACTTGTAATTGGGTCTCTTGAGGTCTTCTATTTCTTCTAGAATCAGTGTAGGTTGTTTTGCGTGTTTCTAGGAATTACTGATTTCCCCTGCAATTTTTTCTTTGATCCAATGATTAAAAGTGTGCTGTTTAACTTCCATATATTTGTGGATTTTCCAGTTCTCTATCTGGTACTGATTGCCAGTTTCAGTCCATTATGGTCAGAGACAGTGCTTTTTATAATTTTAATCTTTTTAAGTCTATTGAGACTTATTTGTGACTCAAATGTGGTCTATCCTGGAGAATGATCCATGCCCACTAGAGAAGAATGTACATCTTGCAGTTTTGGGGTGCAATGTGTATATGTCTGATAGGTTTAGTTCATTTATCATATTACTCAAGTTCTGTTTCCTTACTGATCCTCTGTCTAGATGTCCTATCTATTGATGGTAGTGGTGTACTGAAGTCTCCAACTATTAGTGTAGAGATGTCTATTTTTCCCTTCAGTTTTGTCAGTGTTTGTCTCATGTATTTTTGGGTACCATGGTTAGAAGAATAAATATTTATGATAGTTATTTCTTATTGGTGGATTGCCTCTTTTATTAATATATAGTGTCCTTCTTTGTCTCTTATAACAGTTTTGTGGTTAAAGTCTATTTTGCCCGATATTAGCATAGGTCCCCCAGCTTTTTTTATTTTCATATTTTTTCTTTTAGGAGATACCAGGATTGCACCCAGGACCTCATACATGCAAAGCAGGTGCTCAACCACTGAGCTACATCCTCTCCCCTCCTGCCCAGCTCTTTTTTTGGTTACTATTTCCATGGGATATACATTTTTTTCAACATTTCACTTTCAACTTTTTTGTGTCTTCAAGCCTAAGGTAAGGTATATGTTCTTATAAAAAGCATATAGATGGAGAATGCTTTTTCTATCCATTCTGCCAATCTTTTTCTTTTGATTGTTTAACCCATTAACATTCAATTTTATTACTGTAAAGGCAGTACTTACCTCAATTTATCCTTCTAGCTTTTTATGTCCTATCTTTTTTACTTATTTATTTTTCGGTCTTTCTTTTTACCCTTTTAGTTACCCTTACTGATCATCTTCGTTTCTTCAAACTACTCCAAGCTACTCTCTCCTGTCATTTCCGTTCAGCCTGCAAAACTCCCATTAGTATTTCTTATAGGACAGGTCTCTTGTTGACAAACTCTCTCAGTTCTGTTTATCTGTGAATATTTTAAACTCTCCCTCATTTTTGAAGGAAAGTTTTATCAGATAAAGAATTTTTGGCAGGCAGTTTTTCTTTCAGTACCTTAAATTGATCATACCACTGCCTTCTTGCTTCCATGCTTTCTGATGAGAAATTGGCACTTAGTCTTGTTGCAGATCTCTTGCATGTGACAAGTTGCTTTTCTCTTGCTGCTTTCAGAATTCTCTTTATCTTTGGCAGTTGAAATTCTTATTAGTGTCTCAGAGTAGGTCTATTAGGATTTATTCTGTTTGGAGTATTTTGCACTTCTAGAACACACATATATATGTTTTTCTTAAAGGTTAGGATTTTTTCAGCCACTATTTCCTCAAATAATCTTTCTGCCCCTTTTCCCTTCTCTTCTCCTTCTGCCACATTCATGTTTGTGCACTCCATGCTGTCATTCAAATCCCCGAGACCCTGCTCATTTTTTCCCATTCTTTTCACAATCTGTTCTGTAAGATTTCGATTGTCCTGCCTTCTAGTTCACTAATTCTTTCTTCTGTCTGTTCAGATCCACTGTTGTATGCATCTAGTGCATTTTTAATCTCTACTATTGTGCCTTCTATCCTCATAATTTGTTTCTTTTTATACCTTCAAATTCTTCTTTATGCTCACACAGTGCCTTCTTAATATCCTGTATCTCTTTAGACATATTTTCCTTAATCTCTTTGAATTGACTTAGATTTGGTTGAACATCTTTCTTTAATGCTTAGTCAGCCTTTTTCTAAACCTTTAGAATAGCCTGTGTTTGATTAGATTTTTTCAGCTCTTCATCTGATTCTTGCCCTGGATATGCGGTACAATTTTTAAGATTGCAATTTTTGAGTAATTGTTTCACTTCCAGAAGAAAGCTTTCTTTTTTTCCCTCCTTTCCTTTGCTGGGAATCTTGATCTGTTCATTTTTGTTTTACCTCTATAGTTTTTATACTCCTTTCATTGTCTCTAGCTGCTTTTGCCTGGAGGGTAAATTCTGGGAGGAGGTTCATTCCAGAGAGGACTTTCCCAAGTCAGTATTTCCCAGCCAAAACAGGGCCAGGGACCCACAAAGGGGGCATAAACTGGCTCCAAGGTGCCCTGACGAGGATATCAGGAACGATGCCAAAAGCCCTTTGATGATTCCCCAACACTGTGCTTTCCTGGACTGCCCAGCAAATGTAGCCCTTTAGCTAACTTTCCCCCACAGCCCTGAGGAAGCCCTGCATCTTTAAATCTCCACTGCTTCTGCCCATGCAGGGTGGGTTTAAAACAAAGGCTCAGAGCTGGGACCCAGGGTTCCAAATTCACTAACCAAAAGCCTTGATCAGTGATTGGCCATGACCACTCCTGTTCATGGAGGAAGAGGATTTTCACAGATGACAGAAAGAGTCCCTTTCTGTCATCTGTAAGATAGCCAAGGACTGGATCCCAAGTGGCTAGCTGCAAGAGTGCGGGATGGGCGTCCCTGTGCGGAGAGAGCAACTCACTGTTCTTTACCATACTTTATCAGCCTCTTCCTCCCACTCTTTCCTGGATGCTATATAGTGTTTTTCTGTCCTCTGGAGCCCATTGTGTTCTTAATTTCCATGATAGTTTTCACTTTTAAAGCTCTGTTTTGTCTTTATCAAATTTGCCTGTTCAGGGAAACGGATGTGGCTCAAGAAGTTCGGCGTCCGTCTACCATATGGAGAGACCGGGGTTCGATCCCCGGGACCTCCAGGTAAAAAAAAAAAAAAAAAAAAAAAAAAAAAAAAAAAAAAATTTGCCTGTTCTTTTTTTTTGTTTTAAGATCTCAATTATTTATTTCATGTCTTAAATTATTTTAAACCATTTATCTTGTAAATCCTTACAGTGATGTTCTATTATTGCAAATTATTTTGGCATTAATTCTCCTTTTGTAGTATCTTCTGACTATAGCTTATGGTAGACTATATTCTTGGGTATTTGATAATTTATTTATTATTTATTTATTTTTTGCAGGAGCAGAGGTGGGACAAAGTCCTCTATTAGAAAATATATCAAAATTCTAGACCCCTGAGCCAGGTCCAGGAGAGGGAGCTACTCTAGCCCTGGCAGAAAGTGCGCAGGGAGGGGCTTCTTTCACCAAACAATGCTTTCCGGGAACCATAAATAAAATATTCACAGGAGGCCTGGGGAGAAGCCAGATTACTCGTCTCTCTATGGAAGAGGAAGGGGCCTGGGTTCAGTCCTGTTCCTATCCCAGGGGCAGGGGACTCCCAGAAACTGACACATCAAATTGTGACATCAATAAAGCCCAGGGAGGTGGCTCTAGAAAGAGAGCCCAGCTCCAGTCAAGCAGTGAGAGGCCCCAGCCCCCCCAACATAGCACTAGAGTTCAAGCCCCCCATATCTCTCTAAAAGGGAAGCGGCTGTGGCTCAATCAGTAGGGCTCCCGTTTACCATGTGGGAGGCCACGGGTTCGGTTACCGGGGCCTCCTGGTGAAGGCGGGCCCGCCCGCATGGCGTGGTTGGCTGGCCCGGCGAGCACAAGCAGCAAGGGGGGGATGAATGAATAAATAAATAAAATCTTTAAAAAATAAAAAATAAATAAAAAAAAAATAAAAGTGCAGTGAGGGGCTGAGGATGTTTCATGATTAAGGTGGGCAGGAAGAAATCAGTATGAACCATGGGGGGCTGTGTAGCTGGCAGTAGGTGGAGGGCCAGGCAGGTAATAGGGACCAGAAGGGTCAGACCCAATGTCTGCTATGAAATTGGTATAGAAAGGGCCTAGTTCTTGAGTCAGCAATTGGGATGTCAGTGAGTTCATCCCATCCTGTGTCTAGGAATTCTGGGTATGGACCAGCAGGTCAAATCTGTGGGTATTTTCCTTGTTGCCCTTATCACTTCGGTGCTTAACTATCTGTGGGAGGGCAAGAAATCTTCAGGGTATTTGATAATTTTTATTCTCTAGAAAGGCTTCCCCCCCTGCCCCCAACCCACCAAAAAGTAAGTGATTCCTGTACAGCCTAAGTAATTTACCGGAATAGTCTGCCCATGGTTTTGCACTTGCTTCTGCTAGGTACCCAGGGCTAATGTCCATGTGTTAACTTCTTGGCCTAGAGTTTCCTGGACCATGTGGGTAAAATAAAGCAGATCCCAAACTATACTAAGGTAGAGGTACAGGGTATCAATGTCTCAGGGAGTGCTCCTATTTCTACTCAGAGCCCAGGTAGTGTTCCTGTGCTAGTGGGCTCATTGCATGTGTGTGTGTGTGTGTGTGTTTAAGATTTATTTGATTTATTTATACCCCTCCCCTTGCTGCTTGTGCTCTCTGTGTCCATTTGCGGTACGCTTTTCTGTGTCTACTTGTCTCCCTTTGTTGCGTCATCTTGCTGCGCCAGTTCATTGCGCTGCACGGGCTGGCTTGCCTTTACCAGGAGGCCCTAGAAATCGAACCCGGGGCCTTCCTTGTGGTAAACGGGAACCCAACCATTTGAGCCACATCCGCTTCCCCATTATTGTGCTTTAACTTGTACATCTTTTTACACTGAGAGTTTCTGGCTTTATGCAAGGCTTTCAGTGCCAGCTCCCCTTTCCTCAGGAGAGCCCAAGAACCTCATCTCTTGTCCCAGCCTGGCTACTAAAACCCAATCCCGTTCCTGTCTGCTAACCCTTTCTCTCCACCCTCCCCTCTGTGTAGTACTGCCAAAGAGCTCTGCCAAGGGAAATGGAAACTAAAGCTAATAAGGTATACCTCTGACTATCTTTATCTTAATTACTCTGGCGATTCCAGGGAGACAACTGCCTGGAGGGGGAGACTGATAATAACCACCACAAAAAGTAAAGAATTTAGCTCATACCTTAATTCTTTACGTCTCTCAGAAGTATGTGATTTTTAAACAGAGTTCAAAACTCTGTTTCAAATATAGAATTGCTCATGTTTAGGACATACTAGCATTGTAGGAGGAGAGATTTTTGAGGGCCGTGGATTCCACTCACATTTAAGCAAAGTCCTGGTTTGAAACTACTAGGATTTGGAATAATGTACTCTGTTTTTACAAACATTAACATTAATTCAACATTAACTTTTTCTTAAGAATTTAGTTACAACCCTTCAGGTAAATGGAGGTGTAAGACTAGAAACCACAAGTACGAAATAACAAAAGAGATAACCACTTATGGCTGCTGAGATTGTTCTGTAGACTAAGATTTACGTAGATTCGAGTTGGAGAGTAGTACAGTTACCCTAACATACACTTGACTTTGGTGGAAAAATACCCTCTTCCTTCCATAGTTTCAGAGGATGTTGCCTGATTATTCTCCATGTGCCCTTCTAGATCCATTTTCTGCCCTCTCTGTACCCCACAAAGCTGACCGCAAGGGCTGCATGGCCTCACTTCTCTTGCCCTCTGGCTTCCAGTTGGGTTTGCCAATGGGAAAGGCCAGTGGAAGATCTGAGGGCTAGAGGAGGGTGAAGTTGGGTATTTATTTGCTCTGCTCCACCCACTGACTGCAGAGTCCACAGCCCCAGCTCCTACCTAGTAGCCACAGCTCTTGCTTGGTTCTGTTAAAGGCCTCCTCTTGCCCCTTTAGGCTTCTGGGTAGTGACAGAGTTTCACTGTTATCTGGGTATGGTATCATTCTTTATTGGTTCATTTAACTGGCCACACCACTGAAAAATGTCCCTTCAATTGCCCCTTTAAGAGTGTTTCCATGCTCAGACCCCAACTGAGCTGACACAACCAAAGGAGGTGAGGGGACCACTTTTACCTAACCAGCAACAGGGCATTACTCTTTTTCAACTACACAGGCCTGGGGCACCAATAGGTTGGCCTGACAGATGGTCCCTACCTTGAATCATTCTCAGATCTTGGGTTAAATCCTGCCTCTCGCCAGTCTCTTGGATGTGCAGGGACTCCCACGATTCATATCTGTGCCTGGTTTCCACAGGCTGGGGTTGCATGCTGCTCAGGGATTCCTCTGCCATCCCTGAAGAGGCCATCTCCTCCCACACATGCTTCTGTTCATCTGGAGTTGAGACCTAGAGACAATTAGGAATGGCCAGGTTTGTGCACAACTCATTTTAAGGACTAGAATGAAAAATCTCACAAGAGCTAGGTAGACCCTCTAGGAAAAAGGAAAAACATCCATCCCATTCAGTTCCCAAGGCTAAAGGTTAGTTTAGGCTAGTAGAAGAAAAATAGTAGGAAACAAGGCCTAACTAAGTAGGAACTTCCATTCAGCTCTCCTTATTGTATAGACAAACCCTTGCTCCTATTGGAATTCTGTGCTCCCAGTTTCTTAGAATTAAAAGGTCTGCCCCTTCCCACCTGTTGTCCTGGTTCATCCAGTTCTCGCTCCAGATCTTCTAGGAGTGTGACAGCCTCTTCAGCGCTCTGTGGGCAGTGCTCCTGCACCCATGCCAGTAGCTCCTTGGGCAGGATGGTCAGGAACTGCTCCAGCACTAGCAGCTCCAGTATCTGCTCCTTGGTGTGCAGTTCAGGCCTCAGCCACTCGCAGCAGAGCACACGGAGTTGACTGAGAGCCTCCCGGGGTCCGGGTGTGTCATGGTACCCAAACTGCCTAAAGCGCTGGCGGAATATCTCCAGGCCAGGAAGGTGCTTCTCTTCCTCCTCCTCGATTTTCACAATCAAGGGCCCCACCTGCTCCGGGGGAGGCCGAGGGCCCAGACCTGTGGCCATGCCCAGGACCTTGGTCATCGCACAGACTCAGGAAACAGCCTCACTAAAGAAGGGACTCTGTGAAGCAGGAATATTGGTTCCTTGGGATTTCTGGTTCTTTAAGGCCACACGTTAAACCTAAGAAAATATGGTTTCCATAAAATTACCAAAGAGAAAAATTATGTTTTTCTGGTCTTTATGGCCATATCTTTGGCATGAGAAAGTGGAAATTATAGCCAGAATAAAATTACCATATAAAAATTACTGTTGTTCAAAATCTTTCTGGAGTCAGCTCAGAATATCTTACTTTGATTTTGCTCTGAAAACTGTTTCAGAATCTCACAACTGTAGATACTCTCATTACTGAGATTTTAACATGCTGTTGTCATCCACGGGCCAAATGCAGTCTGATCCTGAGAATTTTAGTTTGAACATAAAATTTAACCAAATGACTGGGCCTATCAGTATGACTGTGTGTCATGCTAGAAGGTTAGAGTTAACTAATATTTTTAACTGCATATAATTGAGCATAATTAACATAATTTTGAGTTTCACTTGACCCATTTTAAATAAGGCATACACAAGTTTTTAAATGCCCTTTACCTTTAGCTTTCACAGAAAGGCAAATGGAATGACAGAGATTAGACTCAAAGTAGCATATATTCTTACTGTGGTATTTATTTTGATGAGAGATGTATTGCTGAGAAGAAATTGAGGGAAAAACTAAGTCATAATAGAGAATACAAACAAAAAATGTCTTTTAAAAGTATTTATTTTAAATATTCTGGATCAGTCAGTTGATACATTAAAATATCTTTAATATCTGGGGTAAATATAATTTATTTCTATTTTCTTCATATTGCCAAGAAAGTGAAATCTATTAATTCATCAACATTTACTGGACACCTGCCAAGGGCTCTGTGCTAGAGCTGCAGGGGGAAGAAGACAATATGGCCCCCAACTCTTGGAGCTTTCAAGTTAGTGAGGGGGTAGGGAATGGAAGAAATGTGTAAACAGAAAAAAGGATCAGGCTATCATTACTGGCACTCATTAAATATATTTTGAAAGAAAACACAAATCAATGAATCTCAAGTGCTTGTGACTGGGCTTCCTGAGCATGTTTTTAAATTTTAAGCAGCATCTTTCATGCATATAGGTATTCCCACCCTGGATTTGGATAATCTAGAGCAGGAAAACCCCAGTAGACTCAATGAAGAACCAAAGAGATAAAAATCTATATGGGTAATTTGTCACATGAAATTACATTGATAAAAATGGTGAGTCGAGAGGATCTATAGATGACTTATAAAAGCTCAAGATAAGAAAGAAAGGGGGAATAGATGTGGCTTGAGCGGTTGTGCTCCTGCCTCCCACATGGGAGGTTCCGGGTTCAGCTCCCGGTGCCTCCTGAAAAAACAAAAATGAACAAGCAAAACAAATGAAAAAAACCAACTCAGGAAAGCCGATGTGGCTCAGTAGTCAAGTGCCGGCTTCCCACATACAAGGTCCCAGGTTCAATCCCCAGCCCCTGGTGCCTCAAAAAAAAAAAAAAAAAAGAAAGAAAGAAAGAAAGAAAGAAAGAATAGCAGATAATCTAAATCTAGGGCATTTAAAAACTTAGACATGCTAATTTCTAAGTCACATGTTGGTCTCTAGGGATCTGGCTTGACAGCATGTTTATGTACACATACAAACACATATACACATAGTACACATTTTTTTTTTTTTTTTTTTTTTACCAGGAGGTACCAGGGATCGAACCCCGGTCTCTCCATATGGTAGACGGACGCCGACCCTCTTGAGCCACATCCGTTTCCCATAGTACACATATAATAAAGGAAAAACCCTGAACAGTAACAGTGATATTTCTGGATTATGGAATTATGAGTGATTTCTATTTTCCTCATTCTTTTTTGGATTTTCCAAACTTTCTGTAATGAATAAGTATTACTTTAGAAATCAGAAAATCAAAATATTTTAAAAGGGGCCATAAGCAGTTTTTTGAGAAGCAAGTTAGATTTGACTACTAGCATTATGTATAGAAGGTTCACATTTGTGAATTAAATATGGTCGGCATTAAAATTATAAGCAACCCAAAGCATGAAAAGGGAAACTGCAAGGGAGATATAGCAGGAATTGTTTGGCATAGAAAGACAAATGAGAACAAAAGTATTTCCCAAAATGTGTTCTACTGAACTAAACTCAATAACCTGAGGATTCTGTGGTCAAATAAGATTGGGAAACAAGGGATAGATTTACATAACAGGCTTCAAAATTTCACACTATCCCAGAGCACCCCAAGAAGAGTAAAGACATCTGAGAAACTTGTTTGGGTTGCTCCAATTTCTGTGATCCAGTCTGTGAAATTCAGCAAAAGGAACTCAGCAAGACACAAGGAGCTACGTGGCACACAGTGGCATTAAAGGGGGAGTATCAAATATAACATTCATGTGGGATATGGCCCAAGAACTTGGTGAATCCAAATTCACAAATGCCACTATACCCCATACTGTAAAATATGTACATGTGCAATCAAAGGATAAAAAAGAAATTTCCCAAGGATGCTGCTGCTGAGCAGTTGGGCCAGCTCTCTAGCTAAGTGATTTATTCTAGCACAGCAGTTTTGCTGTGCACACAGTTCAAACCCATGCTACAGTAAGATTACAAATGAGTAGTGGGCTGGGCACTTAAGACTGCTTTTTCCTTACTGCACTCACTCTCCTTGGTGATTTAATCCTATCTCATGGATTTAATTACTACCTATATACTCACAACTGCCTGATCTGTATCTCCAGTCTGGACCTCTCTTCTGAACTCTAGGACTCATATGCTGATACTGCCACCTGGATGCCCATTAGGCATCTCAAGCTTTATGTGCAAAACTAAACCTCCCATCTTCACCACCCAAGCTGTTCATCTCAGTTAATGGCAACTCCACCATTCCATTTACTCAGACCAAAAAACTTGGTGTCATTCTTGATATCTCTTTCACATTCTATATCCAATCCATAAACAAAGTCCTGTAGGCTCTATGTTCAAAATATATCGAGTTCAACCACTTTTTATTACCTCTGTCCCAGTCAATCATCTCTTTTGTCTACAAGACTGGGCCTCCTAATTGCAGCCCCTCCAACCCCGCCTCGTATTTGCAACACAGCAGCAGGGTGATCCTATTAAAATACAAGTCAGATCACATCATTCCTCTCTTCACAACCCTTCCAGGTGACCTATCATCACGATGGCCAGCCAGTCCTCCCAACACCTCAGCCTCCAAGCCTCACCTCTTTGACCTCTTCTTGTCCTTCTCACCCTCTTGTTCACCCTGCTCCACCCACTGTTTCCTAAAGGGGCCAGGCACGCTCCCACCTCTGAGCCTTTGTACTTGCTGACCCCTCTGCCTCACACTCTTCCTCCAGACTATTCATGGCTCATTCTCTCACCTCCTCCAGGTCTTTACTCAAGATTCTAGGGGAAGCACACCCGACCATCTTGTTTTAACTGACAACTGCCCTCCTTGCCCCAGAACTCCTTATTCGCCATCTCTACTCTTCCTCCAGATCACTTAACCACTGTCCAAGTACCAGCCATTTTACTTTTTTTTTTTTTTTTACTCTCTCTCCCTTTTTACTTGAATATCAACTCTAGAGCTCTAAAGGGAAGGGATTCTCCTTTGTCTTGTTCACTGCTATATTCTAAATGTCTAGGATATGCCTGGCACTTTGCAGGCACTCAAATATTTGTGGAAAGAATAAATGTAGGGGGGCGGCTGTGGCTCGGTCGGTGGGGCTCCCGTTTACCATATGGGGGGCCACGGGTTCGGTTCCCGGGGCCTCCTGGTGAATGCAAGCCCGCCTGCATGGCGTGGTTGGCTGACCCAGCGAGCGCAGGCAGCAAGGGGGGGATAAGTGAATAAATGAATAAAAGTCTTTAAAAAAAAAAAAGAAAAAAAAAAAGAAGAAATGTAATACATGGTTCTTTAGGGCTATTCTTAAGTAGTAAAAACTGAAATCAGGCTTAAAAATGTTATTAAGGGGAATGGGTGTAGCCCATTGGTTGAGTGCCTGCTTCCCATGTATGAGGTCCCAGGTTCAATCTCCAGTACCTCAAAAAAAATTAAATTTTAGAAATATAGCAATTTGGACTCATGTTTAGCTTAATATAAACACAAATGGGGAGAAAATGATTTTATATGTGTGTATACACGGGTTCCACAGATGTCACATATATTTACTAGCTCTGAGAGGGCCTAGAAACAATAACTTCCAAGTAGCAATGAGCACACCTAGCACTCAGATCTTGGTTTCAAAATATCATTCTCTAATAAAAGGAGCCAGGAAGTAGACATGGCTGATTCCAGGGGCAAGAAATACATAAAATGATCTTGGAGCATCTTGTACAACCAAAAAGTAAGAAAGTACCCCCCCAAAAAAACAAAATGATGGGCACATGTCAAAAAGACATAGAGGCCAACCTAAAAACTCACCCAATGGCCACAGCTGAAACAATGTGAGCAACAAAATGAAGAATATAGTACTAGATTATAACCATGTATATAACCATGAGTCCAAGCTGATACCAAAAAATGACTGAATAAACAAATGGAGGAAAAGAGGCACATTTTCTGTACAGAAGAATTCCAATTATGTAGCTACTCCCCACTCCTTGAGTGTGGGCTGCACTTAGTGACTTGCTTACACAGAGTAGAGTATGGAAAGGGATGCGAGGAAAATCACTTTCCAGCGGAGAAACTGGCCAACACTCCCTTGGCTAGGTGATCAAGGTGAACATAGTCTGTAAGCAGGCATGTTGACAGCTCCCCTGCTATGTTGACAAGAGCACTCCACCTCTGTGGTGTTCTACCACAAAACTAAGAACCCCAGTCTAACCATGAGAAAAACATCAGAAAAACCTCAATTGAGGGACAGTCTACAAAACACGTGACCAGTACTCTTCAAAATCGTCAGTGTCATCAAAAACAAGGAAAGTCTGAGAAATTAGTCACAGAGCAGAGAACACCAGAGGAACATTAAGACTAATGTAATATGGTATAGTCTCCTACATGGGATCCTGGGACAGAAAAAGGACATTAATGGAGGGAGCAGATGCAGTTCAAGTGGTTGAGCACCTGCTTCCCACGTACGAGGTCCCGGGTTCAATCCCTGGTGCCTCCTAAAAACAAAGAAACAAACGAAGAAAACCAACTTTCATTGGGGAGCAGATGTAGCTCTGTGGTTGAGTGCCTGCTTCCCATGCACGAGGTCCTGGGTTCAATCCCTAGTACCTCCTTAAAAAAAATAAAATAGGGAAAAACAAGTGAAATTCAAATAAACTGTGGAGTTTTAAGTTAATAGTAATGTCCCGACACTGATTAGTTGTGACAAACATACCACAGTGAAGTGAGATGTTAACAATGAGGGGATCTGGGTGAGGGTATGCATGAACTCAGAGTGCTATCTGCACCTTTCTGTAACGCTAAACTATTCTAAAATAAAAAATTTAAATGAAAAAAATATGGAACATGAGGGGGAAAACGCAGCTTTGGTGAACTCTGATCAACTATGGAAGGTGGGTAAAGGAAAATATAATGTCAACAACACTTATGATGTTAAGGCAGACCATTCTTGGAGTTAAACGGACACTTAAAAAATACAATGGCGGGGAGTGGATGTAGATCAAGCAGTTGAGCGCCAGCTTCCCACACACAAGGTCCCAGGTTCAATTCCCGGCCACAAAAACAACAACAAAAACAATGGTGGAGCAGGTGTAAGTCAGTGATTGAGCCCCTGCTTTGCACGTTCGAGGTCCCAGGTTCAATCCCCAGTACCTCCTAAAACAAACAAACAAAAAGCAACGAAGCCCTTTTCTTTTACGATTATTAAAAAAAAAAAAAAAAAAAAAAAAAAAGGTGTTTGTTTTGTCTCCAGGTGCAGTAACAGTTAATTTCTAATTCTTTGCCAACAACTGTCGGAACACCGGCCTAATAAAATAAAGTTTGTAGAAGATCTGTTTCAAATATAACACAAAGCCTATTTTAAAAAATTTATCAAATACTTTTAGCTTTTAACTAGTTGTCAGTGTTAGAACAATATCCCTTTTTCTTGTGAAATCATATAGGCCATTTCCCAGTTTGGTAATTCCATCACCACAGGCTCAAAGGCTACCTGAAGGTTTAAAAAACAAGTTTGCTCACACCACCCAGCTGTTCAAAACCCTTTAACAATGCCATAGCAATGCAAATAATGTCACTCACAATCTGGCATCTGCCTTCCCATGCAGCCTCATCAATCCTTTTCTTACTCCCTATGCTCTATTATTGCCCAATACTTGTGGCAGGCTTCTATTTGCCTTTCAAGTCTCAGCTTAATAATTAATCCTTAAGAAAAGATGCTCAACCTCAGTTAAAAGAAATGCAAATTAAAGCTACAATGAAATGTTTCCATCAGATTGGCAAAGATAAAAAAAAAAATCTGATAATGCACTGTCTTGACTTTCACTCCCCCCTCCCCCCAAAAAAAGCCAGTAATTTTGAATGTGATCATGTTGAATTTGTCCTGTTTTAAAAGCTATCTAGAATGTTCAAGTCCCATCAAGCAAAAGTTCATGGCCTATCATAGGCATAAGGCTTTTGTTCTGCTCTTACAATTTTTTCTTTTTTCTTCTTTATATCAATTTCCTAAAGCTTAAATGCCATTATAAAAGTATCCTAAATCCATTCTGGAACTAGACGAAGCACACATAAATCAAATTATCACACATTTACACAATGTAATGGGCCTTGCCAACTCATGCTAGAATAGAATCCCTTTCATAACAGTCTGTACCTGAAAACTCCTAGGCAGGTGAATTTGATAATTCTTGAGGCACAGAATTCCACTGTTGGACAGATCTAATTTGTTAAACCAAACCAATCTGCATTGCTTTACCTTCTCCTTTCACTGATCCTAGTTGGAGCAATACATTCTCCATAGTAGCCTTCCAATACTTTTCTTCTCCAGTTTATATCCAACTCTTTCAACTGCTCCTTATCTAACATAGGTTTCCAGGTACCTTACCCAACTGATCACCTGCCTTTTGACAATCTATTTATAAACGGTTCTCTAAAAATGTGTGGCCAAACTTGAGCAGATCCCTACTACATGCATGTTGTCTAACTTGAACAAAGCCCAACAGGGCTAGCCCCCTCCCCCCGCACGCCCACCCCTCGGAACGCACATTACCCAGAACTTCCAATGAGGTTCCGTTTCTCACAGGAGATTTCCAATCCTTCGAGCGTGTTCCCATCAATTAAGCCTTGCGGGCGGACTTCCGTGGAGTGCGAGGGCTCAGACGGCGCACAGGGAAACGGTTCTGGAACGCGAAAGAGACAAGGTTTCATTTGGTAAACCCCTGGGAGAAGGAAGACTCCGCAGGGAGCAGGCGCCTCCACAGCTGGCGCTGGGCAGTTTAGAGGGGGCTCCTTCCCACAGCCCTCCCGGGGCCGGTATCGGGTTCCCGGAGGCCACAGCCGCTAGGCCCGCGCCTTCCTCCCCTAACCTTTCTGACCAACGCGCCCCATCCCGCCCGCTCTGCAAACACGGGCCCACCCAGCTCACCGCGAGTCACAGCCACTCCGGACGCTCGCGTTTCGAACCGCCAACCCAGACGCCATCGCCGCCGGAAGTGCGTCACCAGCCCCGCCTCCCGAGGAAAGAAGTCGGGGGACACGGGAGCCCCTCTAGGAACGCAGGTCTTCTCGGCGCCTCGGGGTCTCGAGCACGCCGGGAAGATTGTTTCGCCCGCAACTGAACGCGCGGGAATCCCGCCGCCCCTTTTTACCCGACGAGCTGAGAGCAGATGGAGGCTTCGGCGGTTCTCGCACCTGGCCCCCGCGGCCCCGGACCTCGACAGCTGGGCTCCGTCACCTTTGTACCCTCAGGCTCATCACCTCGTGAGAGCTCAGTCTACCTCGGGGACCTGGAGCCAGAGATTCACGTATCACTTGGAGACCCGCTCACGGTGCTTTTGCGGGTTCTACATTACGTGGGCAGAAATCTTAAAGGCTGCCCTCCTGGTGCTGCAGGACTTAGGTCTTTTCCTGTCCCCCCCCCTCCCCCCGCGCTGCTCTTGCTCAGGTGCACGTTTCCAAACCGAAGAGCCTCGGTGATTTCCATCTCACCGGCCCCCACCTCCCCTGATCCCAATAAGTTTGCTTTTGTCTGGTCCCGCAAAAGTCACACACATTGAAGAATGGCAACATGCACGTACACGGAACTCTCTGTCTAAATGCACCTCATTTTATAGAAGCATGACATCATTTTTCTTGATGTTTTTCAGGATTATTTAAAATCTATATATTTATCACAGATTTTTTCAAAGACATGAAAAAGTAGAATGACATAATGAATTCCCATGTCCCTTCTAGCCAGCTTCCACAATGATCATTGTCAGAATTGTTTCATTTACTCCCCATGCACGTCCCACTCTCCACAAGATGATAGTGATGACTATATTTCAGACATCTTCTTTGGAAATACTTCCAAACTTACACAACGGTTACAAATCCCACACAGAGATCTCCAACATACCTTGCCCTTCTCTCCCAGACACTCCAATCTGTCAGTTTTAACATTTTGCCACATTTACTTTATCATTCTTTCTAGTCTTCAATATATCAATCCATTTTGTGAGCACTTGAGTGTAAGATTTGTATACATCATACTGCCATGTATGTTTCCTAAGAACAGAGATATTTGCTTATTTAGTGGCAGGAGGCTGTGAGTTACCACAGCTCTTTGATTTTTGGCTCAACCTGGATTGTTAGGATTGTCCTGCTGGTTGCTCAAAACTGGGCACTGGACCCAGTAATTGGTTATAGAGTCGCTTCCTAGGGCCTTGGGCAGGGAGGCTATAGAGGCCAGAAAAAGCCTCTCCTACTTATTTTTAATTTTGTGTGCACTTCCTTAGTCTTGCCAGGAGATGGCGCTCTTTGGCAGCTTTCAATTCAATGCCTGGTGGAAGTGTATTTGTTGTGACAAAGACCAGATCAATGTGATAGAGCTTCCTGTCTGGAGGCTAGGAGCCTTGTAATTCAAACTTTCTCTGAAACAGTTCTCCAGCCTTCTCTGGCAGCCCCCTCCCTTTTCTGGGCTAGGAAATATTTCCACTCCCCTCTGAGTCCTCAACAATCAGTCCCTGTTAGTAGAGGAGATTGGGAGGGTTGTATATCTTTAGCCATTGCAGGCTCCAATGCAAACAATGGTGCAGCCCACCAGCCTGGAAGGGTTTTGGGGACACAGCAGACCAAATTTGGAAGTCAAAAGCTGAGGCAGCCTTAGGCTGTGTCCTTCTCTCTCCTCTTTCCTGTGGAGTCCTCAACAATTAGTCCAGGCTAGAGGAGAGGGAGATTGCAAGGGAGGGTTGGATTTCTGCAGTCCTTCCCTGGCTCCCAGGGCAAACCACTATGTGGTCCCACCTGGCCTGGAAGGGCCTGTGGGGCACAGCACACCAAATCTGTGGGTCAGAAGCTGAGTCAGCCTTAGGCTGTGTCCCTCTCTCTCCCCTTTCCTGGGGTAGTACATCCCTGGAGCCCCCTTTGACTGTAGTCACAGGCCCAGAGGCCTGAGAAATCTAAAGGGTGTGGGGGAGGGTGCTGGCATCACTGGTTCCGATTTCCCTCTTTTGTCCCTCTCTCCTCTGGGTGGTATGCAGCCTTCACCTGCTGTCCTAAACCCTAGAAGATCCTTTTTCCGGGCTGTTTCAGCCTGTCCTCTAGCTATTTTTCTGAAGAAGAGAATCCCATGTCTTACTAGTCCGCCATCTTCCAGGAAGTCTGTTATTTACTTATTTACTATCATAAGTGCAGTTACCAAGTTCCAGAAATTTAACATTGATAAAAAGTTTCAAGTCTATATCCCATTTTTTTCATGTCCCAATAACCTTTTCTCCTCCCTTGCTAGATTCCATCCAGAATCATGTATTGCATTTAATTATCATTGTCCCTTTAGTTGCTCTTTATTTTGTTTTTTTTTTCCCTTCATTTTGCTTTTTAAAATTTATATATATGCAATATAAATTTTCCCATCTCAACCACTCCCAAACATACCATTCAATGGGATTAATCACATTCACAATATTGCGGTACCCTCGCCACCTAATATTACTAAAAAACTTAACCATATCCCCAAACAGACACTCTACACCCACTTTGTATTAACTTCCCACCCCCCTGCCCCTGGCAACCTGTAATTTCTGTCTCTTTGAGCTGGCATATTCTATATTTTCTTTGTAGTTACCATGGGGCTTAAATTTAAACCCTAAATCGATAACAATTTCATTTGTTTTGATACCAACTTAACATCTTCAATAGTATACACAAACTATATTCCAATATCCCTCCATCCCCCCACCTTTAGTAGTTCTTGTCACAACCTATGTGTTTATTTTAGAAGGTACCAGAGATACCCGGGACCTCGTACATGGGAAGCAGGCACTCAACCACTGAGCTATACCCACTCCCCCTACAATTTACATGTTTATATGTTGAGGCCCAAACCACTGATTTCTCAGTTTTTATGCGTTTGCCTTTTAGATCCTGTAGAAGGTAAAAAGTGGCGTCACAAAACAAAAATACAATAATAGTGGCATTTATATTTACCCACGTTGTTACTCTCATCTGAGATCTTTATTTCTTCATGTGGCTTGGATATATTGTCTATTGTCCTTTCCTTCAACCTGCAGAACTCTCTGTAGCATCTCTTGTAGGGCTGGGCTGGTGGTGATGAAGTCTATCAGCTTTTGTTTATCTGGGGATGTCTTAATCTCTCCCCCATTTTTTAAAGTTTTGCCAGATATATAATTCTTGTTTGGCAATTTTTTTCTTTCAGCACTTTAAATATGCCATCCCACTATCTTCTTGCCTCTATGGCTTTCAATGAGAAATTTGACATTTATCTTTGGCATTTAAGTTTGATTATAATATCCTAAGACGTGGGTCTATTTGGGTTTATTTTGTTTGGAGTTTGTTGCATGGTTTGGATGTGTTTGTTCATGTCTTTCATTAAGTTTGGGATGCTTTCAGCCATTATTTCTTTGAATATTCTCTCTGCCCTTTCTTCTTCTGGGACTCCCATAATGCATATATTGGTATGCTTGATGGTGTCTCACTGGTTCCTCAGGCTCTTCACTTTTCTTCATTCTTTCTTCTTCCTGCTTCTCAGACTGAATGATTTCAGTTGTCCTATCTTCAGGTTAACAGATTCTTTATTCTGCCAACTCCCATATGCTGCTGAACTTCTCTAGGGATTTTTTTTTTGAGGTACTGGGGCTGGGTTATAAACCCAGGACCTAGCATGTGGGAAGCTGGTGCTCAACCACTGAGCCACATCGGCTCCCCCTCTAGGGAATTTTTAACTTGTTACTGTGGTCTTCTGCTCTGCTTGGTTTATTTTCATAATTTCCATCTTTCTATTGATAATCTGTGCGCATTTATTGTATTCCTGATTTCTTTTAGTTCTTTGTTCCTGTTTCCCTTCAGCTCTTTGAGCATATTTAGGACCAATTTTTTAAAGCCTTTGTCTGGACTGTACCAGGTCTGATCCTCCACATTGATGGTTTCTGATGCTTTAATCTTCTCCTTTGCCTGGGCCATCACTTGCTGTTTCTTTATGTTTTGTAACCTTTTGTTGAAACCTGGACATTTTGATATTTTATTATTATTATTATTATTATTTTTTAAAGATTTTATTTATTTATTCATTTATCCCCCCTTGCTGCTTGCGCTCGCCGGGTCAGCCAGCCACGCCGTGCGGGCGGGCCTGCCCCCACCAGGAGGCCCCAGGAACCGAACCCGGGGCCTCCCATATGGTAAACGGGAGCCCTACTGATTGAGCCACAGCCGCTTCCCGATTTTGATATTTTAATGTGTTCTTGCTGGAATTTAGATTCTGAGGCCTTTGTTTCTTAAGCTTTTATCCAGGGAGTGTTATAACATTTTCCTTGAATGCCAAGAGCAAAAACAAAAAAAAGAAAACGCCTTTCCCAGTCTGCAGCCTGACCTGTGCTCTCCTTCAGGGTTTGTCCACACAATGAGTTTAGAGCTCCAGGCCAAAACTTAGGGGTTTGCCCTGATCCTTTCTGTGCATGCCTCTAGTCTTGGGCATGTGCAGGTAGCCCTAGAAATTACCCCTTTACAAGGTTCCATAAGTCACCTCTTCCCTAGTAAAGTTTCATCGTGGTTCTGGGCACTGCACTCTGTCCTACAGTCATCAATCTCTTGCCCCAGGCAGCACAATTTGACTGCTCTCCCAGAGCATTCTATAGGAGAGCTCAGTGAGCCACTTTCTACACACAGGGAAGGTTCTGAGACAGTAAGTCCCTCAGGCAGAGTGGGCCAGATGTCCATGGGTGCTCCCAAGAGGGTTATTCTGCGTTCCCTGGAACCTGGACCAGGGATACATACTGGGAGGGTGGGGCTGGCTCTGTGCAGAGAGGGTGAGGAGTAGAGGGTGCCAGCCAGAGTGTCAGGAGATCCTTCGGTTTTCAAGTACCTTGTTCTTGATTCAGCACCACCCTGTTACTGCACCCCTTTAAGTGTTTTCTAGAGCTTTGAGAAAGATGTTTCTGCCAGTTCTTGGTGACTGTTAATGATTTTGTGGAGGGATGGAGCCCTGAAGCGCCTTACTCTGCCATCTTGATCAGGGCCCTTTTTCCCACAGGATTATTTTGAAGCCAACCTCAGATATCATTATCATTTCCTAAGATGGTTCTTAATGAGGTCAATCTTTCTGCATTGGTCAGACATTTAAGATGAGCCCATTCTGGGTGTCACATGTTAAGAGGGTGTTCACAAGCCAGCGGTCATCCAGAAAAGAGGAACTATGAAGGCCTGAGGTCTGAACACCATACCTTTTAATCTGAGAGAGCCTGGAGAATTTTTCCTTAAGACATGGAGAGAATGAGGGACAAAACTTTATTTATAATAATAAATAAACTGAACCTGTATTAAAGCCGGGACCTCATACATGGGAAGCAGATGCTCAAACCACTGAGCTACACCCACTCCCTGTAGTCTTAGTTTTCAAATATGTGAAGTAGTCCCATTCAAAAATGTTTATCTTATGGTTCTCCAGGAGATAGAACTAAGACCAATGAATGGAAAGGACAGAAAAGTTCAATACAAGGAAGAACTTTCTAATAATTGGAGTTGCTAAAAAAAAAAAAGGGACATTTCCAGCATCATCTTGTGATCTTCTTGTTTTTTAGGAGGTACTGGGAATTAAACCTGAGACCTCGTATATGGGAATCAGGCATTCAACTACTGAGCTCTGCCGGCTCCCTGTGATCCTTTGGAGAAGCTAGAGAGCACTGCAGATGGGAAGGACAAGAGTTTTGTACAATAATTTGTTGGGCTAGAGGACCTTTTTAGTTTCCCTACAGCTTGCCCCAGGATCCTATCAGTTCTTCCCCTACCCTCCAGCCTTTTTCACAACACTCATTCACCATTTCCACTTCCTCCTTACACCTCATTTCAGTACTTATTATAGGCCTGGTACTGTGCTAAGCACTTGAGATTGGTGTTTTACTGTTGTGTATATATATATATTTAAAAAAAGACAGCCAGAATTTAGTGGATTAAAACGATCATTTACCATTTTTCACAATTCTAGTGGATTGGCTGACTTCTGCTTCCCGTGGTGTGAGCTGAGGGCTGGGGTGGCTGGCAGTTGGTGCTGGCCCTAGACGGAGGCTCAGCTGGGGATGACGGGGATGTTGGTTCTCCTCCACGTGAGTCACTCTACTTAGGTGCTTGGGCTTCCTTGTGGCAAATGACAGTTTCCAAAAGGAGCATTTTAAGAGGTGGAAGTGGACTTGCAGATGTCTGAAGGCCTAGCCTTGGGAATTATACAGCATCATTTCCACTGCACTCTTGTTAACAGGTCACTGGGGAGGGAAACAGACTCCATCTCTTGGTCACATCGCAAAAGAGCATGTGGGATGGGAGCTGTTGTGATCAACTTTGGAAATAAGTACATTTATCTTCATTATCTCAACTAATCCTGTGAAATAGAATCCTGAGACTATTTAACCCTATGAAATATTAAAATCACTCTTTTATTTATTGGGAAATTTGGGGCTCAGAAAAGTTAAGTAACTTCCAATGTCCTACAACTTATACGTGGGAGAGTCCAGATTCAAACTCGAATGTCTTTCTGCAGAGCCTATGCTCAGTGGCACTATCCTGCCTGAGGTAACTAGGGAAAGAAGAGATGGGAAAAGGGAACAGAATCAGGAGGGCAGAAGGGAAAACCAGGAAACTGCATATATTCCGTGAACCACACCCGGGTTGATGCTTTGGTAGTGGCTCCATCAGCGTCTTAGTCAAAAAAGACCCTAGTCAAGCAACCGGTGGTGAGGCTGGAGGCTTCCAATTCCTTCCAATTCCAACCCCATTGTTCTTTCCAGGGCTGAGATGCACCTAAAGATAGCACAGGGGCCTAGAGTTGCAAAAGATTAATGCCAAAGAGACTGGAGAGGCAATCTGGTTAAGCTCTCATTTTCAGATGAAGAAACCAAGGCCTGGAGAAGTCAGATCCAAGGCACCCTAAGTGGCCAGTGAGTAGCAGAGCTGAGAGGAGAACCCAGATTCTCTAATTTGATCCTGTGTCCTCATTATATCTTAATAGGTTAAGTTTAAAACATGACGAAGACCAATATACTGTCTATCCAAATCATGTATTTTAAAAGGTCAATTTAGGGTGATCTATTACTTTTATTAACATTACCATGACTGTATGACAAAACCACGAGAGGAGGCAAGGGGAGAGTCTGCCAATGTGACTGAGGTTGGCTGTAATATGACAGATGCATTTCTTCTTTAGAATGGTTTTGATTTCCATGAACCCCATACTTTTCAATGAGTCATTCAACAAAGACAGGAATCTACACTGTGCCCAGGCATTGTGTCAAATCACAAGGAAAAGTTTAAAAATGAGAAATATACAGTCCTTGGCATATATGTTAATAAATAATTACAGATATGGTCAATGACAAGAGAAACAAGCCCATTTACTAAATGTTGACTGAATATATCATCTTAGGTATCCACAGACTGGCCTCGCTGCAAACATCCTTTCTATTACAACCTTCTGCTTCTAACCCATTCCACAGCAGGGAGCTTTCTCCTTTAGAAGGCAGTTCCCTCCTTTTGGAGAGTTGCTAAAAGTTCCTTAAGTTAAAGCAAAAATCCTCTCCCCATAAGTTCACAACTTTTACTATACACTTATTGTTTATGTATGTTCATGTACGAATGATATACCTCAACTGAAAAAAAATCCTCTCCCCTGGAACTTCAACTTATTAATCCTAGTCTCTCTCACAAAATAAATTTAGTTGTTCTTGTTAGCCCTTCAAAATGTCTGAAAACAACCATCACACATAATTGTCTCAAAGGTCACCTGGAGCAGGTCCGTGGCCATGTCTGAAAGTTGCTGCTCAATCTTAGAATGACCTGAACCCATTTAAATGACCTCTCAACTCTCCCACTTTAACTTTCTTGACATTCCTCAGTTCTCTTTTGGTTTGGGAGAGTATTTGGCTTGACAGAGAAGACAAAAGAAAAAGATCTCCATCTCCTCTGCAGTACAATCCCAGGAGAGGAAAGCTTCCAGTGTTTGCTATCAGCCCTGTTCCCTCCCTCGTTTCCCAGCAGGGTCGTCATAGTTTTAAAATGGCTGTTTTCTGAAACTTCCTGGCTCATTCTCAGAATCGCTTGTTTTTGCTCCCAACACCATGCTTGGCCAGTAGAGGGCAATGAAACACTGACTCCTCTTAGAACAAGGCTGAGCAAGCATGCCGCCCATTACAGCATTGAAAATTTCCTTTTTTCTTTTAGGAAGGAGTCCCCATGCCTGGCCTGTTAGGAATCTGCAAAGACCTTTGCTAGAAAAATGGAAAGGCAAAGAGTATAAAAGTGGAATAGTGTAGTTAGACAACCCTATGGAGAAGAGCCGGAGTTCTGTTGCTGAGCCTTGGGTGACTTGATATGCAACCTGATTATCGGGAAAATGGGCATATAACACTTGCTCTAAGAACTTTAAAGGGCTGGAAGAAAGATTAAATTATATCTTTGAGGGTTCTTTGTGGATCAGCTTTACAAATATAAGACATTTTTAACCCTCAAAACTCTACTTTTGGCCACTTTGTTATTTCTGGGCTTTCCCCTTCCCCTTAGCCCCAGGGAAGGATGTGATTCCATCACGGTGTGCCAAGACCATGTCTTCCACTACAACAGCAGGGTGCTGGTCTGTCTTCCTAGTTTGTGAAAGAACCCAGAAAAACTTGCATAATCCGAATGGAAGCTCACAGAGGGCATCTGGCCCAGCCCTCCCCCATGCAAAACAAATAAAAACATTCCTTCCTCCCAGGGTCCCCCGAATGGCCCCCAGCCATACCTGAATGCCCGCACTGATGCAGCCACTCACTCTGGTGGGCTCCACAAGGGTCTTCCTTCTCCCTGGTGGCTTTCACTGGGGCCACTGCTTCTGGTTGTGCAACTTGTGCCCTGCACAGACCCAGGGACTGCCATCCTCCAAGTGGCAGAGCTGGACTTAAGGACCAGGTCTGATTCCAGCAGCATTTCTTTCCACTACGTCATTGTTCCTTGTCCATCTTTATGAGCTCAATGATTCTTCCAGTCCATCATCCATTGATCTAAGGTCATGGGGGGACTGGGCCCCAGCTGTCCACAGCAGCAACCATGTTCAATAGTGTGCCCCTGTATTGGATTCTCCCCTACTTCTGTCCACCCTATCCCTTACTCCTGTTCTCTGGGATCATTTCCTAAAATAAACCATCTGTATGAAAGTCCTTACACCTAAGGTTCTGCTTTCTGGGGTACCAGGCTAAGACAGCAGGACAGGATAGGGAAAAGTTCATCTGAACTAGGATTTGGTTGGCAAGATACCCGGAGATAAAGATATTGGTTTTTTTCACACGTCCCACCTTTACTTCATTTGCTTTACTTTTTCTACTTCTGCTTATTCCACCACAGCCCTGGAAATGAAGCAGGGCAGGGGTTAGTATTCCAATCTTAAGGACATGGAAACTGAAGTAGAGGAAACCAAAGCACTAAGCTCCTATGTTCTGGTTTCTAAATAGGGTGAATAGTCAATTACTTAAATGAAACAAAGTAAAAAGAACCACTCTGCCTTTGTTTCAATATATTACGCAACAACAAAACAAGGCTACTGGGCCACAGGTCCTGGTTTGAAGGTGTAAACTCTCAGCCTACAGGCTGCACCTACCCATGGGAGTCATGCAAGCAGCTTCCTAAAGTTCCTAAACCGGCCAAAGGTCATTTAATGGTTTCATCTTACATGATTCAAATGATTACATGTTAAGTTGAAGGTTTCATGGACAATTAAAAAACACTTTAGGGTAAACGGATGTGGCTCAAGAGGTTCGGCGTCCGTCTACCATATGGAGAGACCGGGGTTCGATCCCCGGGACCTCCCGGTAAAAAAAAAAAAAACACTTTATTCTATGAGAACCAGGGCTTTTCACCCTGTGCCCTCTTCTTGTGCCTACAGCTCTCCCTGGCATTTCACAGGGAGCTTTTGTGAAACTACTCCTGTTCTCTGAGGTCATTTCCTAAAACAAAACAAAACAAAACAAGTTCTCTGTATGAGGATTTTGTTTGTGGGTCGCAGTTCTCTTCACCCAAAACGTGCACTCATCAAGCAAGGACAACAGAAGACCACGACCACAAGCACTGCCACCTAGAGATGATAATTTATTGTTTTACCATGACCCAGAAGAGAAACAACATGAAGAGAATATTTATTACAAGCCCCCACAATTTCCTCCCCCAACCTCTCTACTCTAACGTTTCTTTTTCAGACACCACCGGTCTCCTATGGACCAAACCATAAATGTGTATACATCTTATTTTGCTGCCATTTTTATCATTGACAAATATACCTCGATCAAAGTTTCAAATTATTTTTAATGTAAGATTCTCTAGCCTTAAGAAAAACAACACTCTTCCTCTAAGATTCTATTATCAAGAGAAACCTTTGTAGAAATGTTAATGAGGATTTAAAATGAACAAATTCAATTTAGAAACCATTTACTTAATATCTACTAATAAGCATCTGGACTCTTCAGAGCCTACTGAAATGAAAAATCCAGTTTTTAATAGCAGTAACTTACTTCTGTGGGTATACAATGACAAGTTCTTTCTTTTGGTCTAATTTATTCTAAACTAAGAAGCTGGGAAGAGGAAAAACAGGAAAACTTGTCTTATCCAGTCTACAAAGAAACAAGACAATGCCTGAGTTAGCTCTCTCTATAAATTTAGGCTTATTGTGTTGATCTGGTTTTAATAATCTATATGAACTAAAGTTAATAAAAATACATATGCTCATTTCAAAATAATTACTGATGTTGCTTGCACATCCACTCCTGACCCCTAAACTCATATTTTTAGAACAAGATTTTCCTGCAGAATCACAATCCTCTTCCCATATATTTGCTTTCAAATAAAAACCCTTGCTTCCCGCAGAAGTCTCTCTAACTCTAACACGCTTTGTCCTTAACTAGGGCACAGTGAAAACTTTAAAAGCAGCTGAATGCTGTTAAGAGGTTGAGGCGAAAGGGGAGACAAGCTAGCACTAACCCCAACACGTTGACAGGGTCTCTTTTCAGGGTTCCTAACCATTCCTCAGCGGGAAGTACAGGGCTGTCACACCCTCCCTCCCTCTTCCCCTTCCCCATGCATCTACCTGTTTGGGAGACTACATGACAGGGATTTGGGGGCTACTGCAGCTGCCTGGTCCTTTCCCAGGACCAAAGGAATTTATAAGCCAAATCTAAAACTGGAATGAAATCCAAGATTCAATACCACCTTTCAATCGCTCACAGCTCTCACTCTTCTTTCTCTTAAAACATTCTTCCTCACTGCTTAAAGACTGCTTGCTGAAGGGAGAAAATTTAGTTTTAAAGACCAATTTGCTTTGCTGTGATTGCTGTGTAATTTGAAGCGAGTCATGATTCTTTAGTAAATGGAGGTGACAATCTCAGAAGATTAAAAAAGAGAAAAACAAAACTGTTAGAGTAACAGCAGACCATGGTTTAGAAGTGTACTTATTGTCTACTCTTTACCTTCCAGTTTTAGAATAACAGACAAAAAGATGAGATTTGTGGTGTCCTCTATTAAATAGAACCAGACAACATGAAACCAAATTCTCATGTTATGACATTCTGCATTACGGGACGTCAATAGTTAGTTCCCAAATTTTTGTTTGACCTGCAGAACTGGAGATGGCTTACCTCCCTAACTTCAAGTTTGTTTTACAAAACTTTGAAAAGTAAAACAATTTCATTTTCAGATATAATAAAAAATTAATCTGAATAGCAAAATAACTGCCTTTAAATGTACAGTAGTGTCCGTTCTAGAAACAAAACCTAAATCTATGTTAGGAAAACATCTCAAACAATAATGCTTTTTATTAAATTCTCCAGTAGTAACTGAAATAAAAATCTACCCTAAGTTCTACAGAAAGATTTATACCACTTAATTTCCTTTTCTCTGATTCTCTATTTCAACTTAGCAGTCTGCAGACCTTCATTTGGCTTCCCTGACAAACGTTTCTGAGCTCAGAGTGGGGACACACAAAAACACAGCTCCTCTGGGAAGTATTGCTGTCGCTGTCGTGCTCCATTTTAATAGTTACTTCAATTCACGATGAGTGTCCATGTGTATGCTAGGATGAACCCCGTTGGCTTTGGACAAGATCAGAATGACTAGACCCTGGGATAAAGATGACCAACTCTAGGAGAAAATTTGAAAACAAAAACAAAACAACTTTCATAGCTCTGAATCTCCAGCCCCCTCTCCTAATAATCATAAACCTGAGGAAGTGGGTAAGACAAAGGCATACAGAAGCACAAAGGGCAGATTGCAAAATTGCTTCTTAAGCCTTATCAGACCTCTTTGCAGTGCCAGGAACTGGATGCACCTGTGCCTGTCATCAGGCGTGAGCCTACCTTGGCATTTTCCTATCCCAAACTTTCTAAGGATAACTCCAGAGTCAGTGGGAGAAGCAGGACTATGGCTTACAGAATCTGGTCAGGTTAAGTGGTCCCACTGGACGTTCCAGTACACTCTCTACTCTCAATTCATGGAGAAGACACTCTTGCTCCTCCTGACAAGCTCGGAGATGCCATTCCCTTTGCCTGAAATAGCGACCTGACAGCTAAAAGGTCAACTCCCTGGTTTGGAAGAGAAAACTCTCAGGAAGCTGCAGATGTTTATAGGAATTGTTCCACTGTAGGGCCCCATTAACCTGTCTCTCCGAACAAAGGTACTAATCTCTCCTCTTGATTTGATAAGTACCAAACTATGAAGCTTTGTTCTGTTTTTCTCCTCCTTGGTTCTGTGAACTGACCTTTTGTCTATAACCACATCAGTTTCTTCACTACTCACTCCAAAACTCTGCTCTTTTGGAGCCATGTATTCTGTCAAATAGATTAAAATAAAATTCATAATCTGTTTACAGGTAATTTACAGAACAACAGGGGCTGGAGGTACAAAACACACACACTGACATTATGGCCATACAAATATCTAGAAGAAAAGTACCCAACATTAATTATTTTTGTAAGAAGTTGTACATTTTACTATTTCTTTAGCATTTCCCCACATTTTTCTTCTGTGGCTCTTCTGGAGTTGTCAAAATTGCACTCCCTCTGCATTGTTTCTGAAATTCATTACATGATTAGAACATTATCAACAGAATTCATTTTCTGTCTGATACAATGAGTGCTGTACATGAAAGTTTTCCTGACAAAGAGTACTCAAGTTTATTTACAGTGTAAGCTTTCTGTTGCTGAGGGCTGAGATGTGATTAAAGGCTTTGCCATATTTATCACATTCAAGAGATTCTCTTCTGGAATGAATTCTTTGATGTACATAAGATGTGAATTGTCCCACATATCAAATATGTCCATCTCTCTGCACATTTTTAGCAGTTTCACTTTTATGCCTTTAATAAAATATTAAGTGCCTTACATAGCAAGATGCTTCACACATCTATCTTTTTCTTTAGCCTTGTATGCCAGGCTGGAATAGAAACAAATACCCCACAACTTGAAGAATTTTACTTCTCTTCCTGGCAAGGCTGGGGTATATTTTCAAAACTTCTATTGGGTCAACTAGCATGCTAATGGTTAACTCCAGAGTACTTAAGGCTTTTAACAGACTTCAGCCAGTCAAGAACTTTTGAGTGACTATATTGAGCACTAGGTTGTTTCCAAGCCTATTTGACCATGGCCCAGTTATACTTTGTACTGAGCATCTGATAAGCAAATGCAATGTCAATGGTTTTCATAAACATTCAGCTTCTTCAGGGAGGGCATCTCCTGGAGACCTGAAGAGACCCCAGGAGCTTATTGGGTACAAGGTCCCAATGAAATGGGAATTGAATTGGGGGGGTAGGGCACAGGTTATATTTAACTTTCATTGAAGGAACAAAAATGATGGTTCAATTCTCATGTCAGCCATGCATTTTGGCTAAAAAGTAAAAGGCCCATGTGGGACTGACCGACGTCCCTGAAAAAGGGAAGTCAGTACGTGGGGTTCACGTGTACCTCACTGTCCTTTCAGTTGCTCCCTAGCAGGCAAAAGTCCTTGCTCAAAAGCAGCAGCAGTTTTCTATGCAACCATTGCTGTAGCTCACTCTGAAAAAAAAATCCTTAAACCATTTCTTCTACCTCTACTTTACTATAAAACATTACTTAGGTATACCCTTCTGGAGTATCTCTTCTGTTTTCTTAAACTGGATGGACAGAAATATTCCGGTAACCAGTGGACTTACTACTTGAATGTTTCCCAGGTAACACTGACAAAACTGCTTAGAAGCTATAGGGAAATTGTGGTTGGTCCAAGTTATAAAGCCAAAGAGAGGCCAAAGAATGACTGCTGTGCAGAATTTTAGTCTGGTCTGGAGCTTGAGGCCACACATGCCCCCATCTCATTGGCTCCCCTTAAAGCCAACTTAGTTGTTGGTCAGCAAACAACTGGTAAGTGGTAGTTTTAGTTCTGTTTCTTGAGGGGAGATCTCAGTCTGTATGTGTGTTCTCCCATTACAGGGCGGTCCTGCCAGTCTTCAGGTTTATTTGTCTGCGTCTCTAAGTTTCTGCAGGGCTGTCCAGTCATTTGTGTGTTTTCACAAGCAGAGTCATCTCTACCCAAGCCCTTGGCTATGATCTCTATAGCCCAGGGCATCTGGGTCTCCTGGGCGGTGTCTGCAAAACAATCTGTTATTTGCATCTAGGTAGCCAACTGTATCCTCCTGCATGATGATGCCAACTGATTGAAGTTTTATAACCTCCCCTCAGTCTTTCGTGAGGTTTAGCAATGAGAAGCAGAAGAGAGACACTGTACGTGAAACTACGATACATCTACCTTCTGCGAACGTCTCACAGCAACAAAGTATGTTTAGTAATTGCCAATGATGCGAAATACTTTTGCAAAGTTTCTGGAAAAGTATGGGAAAAAATGCTCCCTACAATTTTCCTTTTTTTTCCTGAAAGCAACAAAAACCACACCTTCTGACCGATATTATCTGAACTTACAAATGATTCAGAAAGTGCCTAGGTCGTCATGTTGTTCAGCAGCTGCTGAAGAGAATCCTGACCAAGGTCTTTGTCACAGAAAGATGTCACAAGGATGGGCTTGGCCAGTGTTCGTATTTTTCCTCTTTAAAATGAGAATGGACATCTCGTAGTATTAACTCACTGATTCGTGTTTAGGAAGTCTAGGCAGGCAGCTAGTCAGTGCCTCTTCGCTATTCAGGACAAAACAGCACCAGGCCCTAAAGCTTTAACATGCCTCATGGCTCTGAAGGCCTCGCAGAACCTGGGCCAGGCTATCCAATTCCAGGTACTCATGAATGGAAAAGTCCTGCGAGAGGTCAGTCATAACCAGTGCCTCTTGTGTGTTCAGCCAGGTGTTTTTAGCATTGTGAGGAACGGACATGTATCCCTTGACAGTCAAAGTATCTCTTTTGGGAGAGGGGGTTTGGTAAAAACTCACATACAATGAAATAACTGAGGATTAAAAGACAGTATACAATCAAGTGCTAAACTGTGGAGAAATGCATTCAGGAGTGCTATAGTGCTTTAAGGATTTCAAGACGGGGGAGAAGTGTTTCGAATCTTGTTGCCATTTCAGTAGAATTTATCTCAGTGATGAGGATAGAACCATCTACATTTGTTGCAGTCCTTTGGAACTGTAGACTGGTGCACATACCCTCTCTTTCAGGAAGAGATAGAAATCTTTGGTTTGATACTGATCAGCAAAGTCCTAGATTTCTATAGCTTTGGTAGGCTACCAGTGATCATATATATAACTTATCGTGTGTGTGTGTGTGTGTATATATATATATATATATATATATATATATATATATATAACTAGTTTGAGCAGCATGTCCCAATGTAGTTTTTTTAAACTGTCCCTCTATTTTTGAAAAATAAGGTACCACCAGATGTTGGCCAACCAAGGCTTATTTGCAGCAAGTAGCTTCTTAGCCTCAGTATCATGTTCATAGAGCCATCCTTAGTGACATTCACCTTGGAAGCTGTGGTTGCTGAGTCCAGTGGTGCCTTAAAGGTATCCTCATTACTGAAAAGCCTGACATCTTACTGTGTGTGTGCTTTCATCTAGTGTGGAAATAGCATAGATTACCCACACAACTAGCTTTCCCCTGCAGGGGCTGTGTGGAAGGACTAGATGCCCACAGACTACACAGAGGCAGAACAATGCTTGATGTAACTAGAAGGATCCTGAAGTGTGATTTTTTTTTTTTTTTTTTTTATCTTTTGAAGCTTTTATTTTTCCTCCTCCATGGGCACACATCTCTGAAATAATTTTAGAAACAAAAGGGGGAAATGGCTTGTTGACAAATTCTTGCTTTAGACACAGCTTTTCAGGAATGCTCCAAATGAATCAAGGGAGGCTGGGCTGTAATCAGAGGCTCTCTCTCTGGTGTGAATTCTGTGGTGCAGAGTAAGGGTTGAGCTCCGGGTGAAGGCCTTTCCACACTTAGTGCATTTATAGGGCTTTTCTCTGGTATGAATTCTCCGATGCAAAATAAGGTATGAGTTTCGGTTAAAAGCCTTCCCGCATTCACTACATTCATAGGGTTTCTCCCCTGTATGAATTCTCTGATGTTTAGTAAGGTCTGAGCTCTGGCTAAAGGCCTTCCCACACTCATTACATTCATAGGGTTTCTCTCCAGAGTGGATTCGCTGATGTAGAATAAGATTTGAACTATGACTGAAGGCTTTGCCACACTCATTACATTCATGAGGTTTTTCTCCTGTGTGGATTCTCTGATGTAGGACAAGGTTGGAGTTAAGACTGAAGGCTTTCCCACACTCACTACATTCATAGGGCTTTTCTCCAGTGTGGATTATTTTATGGCGAATAAGGCTTGAACTCCTTGTGAAACATTTACCACATTCATCACATCTGTGAGACTTTGTTCCCGTTGGAACTTCTTCAGGGGTATTGAAGTTGGAACTCAGACTGAAGCTTCTTCCCAGCCCTTTACCCTTCTCCCTTGGACCTCGTTCACCCGTGATAGTTTTTTTTTCCTTGACGGTAGCTGGTGCTGAATCTCTCTTTTCTCTTCCAGTTTTCTCCTCAGGATTTCTCTGCTGCTTTTCTACTGTTTTGCCCTGCTGGTCACGTTTTTCTCCAAACTCTTTTTGGAATTTTCCTCTTGTCTCCCCACGTGATGCTGATTCTTCTGCAATTTCAGCCTTTGAGGATGACTCCTCATTCTCATTCCTGTTTTCACAACCTAATACAATAAATAGAAAATACAGATAGCTCCTTTTTCTTTTGACTATATGAGTTAATCAAGTGATACTATTTCCAGGAAGCTTCCAAGTGACTGTAAAATGACTTTACAATATTAATCAGATATAGGAGGAAAAAAAGGAAAAATGCAAGGAAGGGAAAACAAGGGGTAAAGTTGGGAAATGAGAGAGCAGGCCAAGAAGGATGAGGAAATAATGACAGAAGAAGCATGCAGAGAGGACAGAAATAAATGGAAACTCTGGGGAATGAGCAGAAGGAATAGAACCAGATAAGCAATAAGGGATAAGGAATTACAGAATCTAAGAGGTCACACTTTTATTATTATTATGATGATTATTATTATTTTACCAACATGGTGATGCTAATAGGCAATAACAAGGAGCTCTGAATGTGGCAAGCTGCATGGGCCTCAAGACTCAGGAATCCCCCCCCCCCCCCAGGAACAGCAGTCTGGGGCTGACAGTGCTCAAGTCACAGAGATGGGGGTAAAGAAGGTGGCTGGGGCATTAGTAATTATAATGAAAACCTTCCCTGATGGACTGTATGGTGTATGACTAAAACTGTTCTTAAAAAAATAAAAAACTTGAGGTTGCCTTAGTGGCATCCCCTCTTCATGTTTACCACCTTGTCCTCTCTCCACCCTCCCCCTGAAGAAGGCTCACTGTGATTTCCCAACCACAGTACTTATTTGAGGGCTTCTATGTAGCACTGTCTCTGGGGGGTTAAAGTCTAGTAAAGACAAATGTCAATGTTTCAAAATAAATTATTTTGTTGTTGCTGACCAGTAAACTAACACTGCATTGACTGGGAAAAAGTATACTAGGAGAGGAGATTAACTGTCACCTTATCTTATCTGGTTGATGCCTCAGAACTTTTCTGTTTGTTTCTTACTATACATCTAGGATTCAGGGCTCTTCACAGAAAAATATGATTAGGTTTAGAAACTGGGAATCCTGGTCATAAGGAAGATATGGCAAGCTCATGGAATTAGACAGAATTAGACAGAGATGGAAGAAAACAGAAGGCCCATGAAAGGATGCCTGGATGCTTGGCACATTCAGGAATGTGGTGCCAGGACGACGGGCTGGGATTAGCCTGATGACTGGTTCACCTGGCTCTCTAGCTCCAGCAGAGGTGGCTAATTGTAACCCACAGGGAGTAGCGCCAAGTCCTCCCCAAGAACTGAGTGGTTGAAGAGGGGAGGACCAGGAGCACAAGAGTCTATTTCCGATTGCAAAGAGCAAAAACTACCTAGAGGTAAAACAAAACAAAACAAAGATTAAAAAATAAAAAATAAAAAAATCCTGATCTGGAATCAGTGAGGCACAGTACCATGCAGTTGGTGTTAAATGAGAAAGGGGATCAGTATTCTCTAAATCCTTGTCAACAATCAACCAAGTTTATCAGAGACGCCACAACTAACAAAGAGCCAAGGAAACCTTAGACAATAATCCTCCATCAGTCTTACCCTGGGAAAGCACATTCCCATAATTCTCCTGCCTGTTGTCCCTATTGGGATTCCTCCGAGCCAGGTTCTGACAGCCCCATTCCTCCAGGATGAGGGACACGGCCATATCCTCGATCTTCACCATCGCCTGAAATCACAGGAAGCCCACACTCAGTTCTCCCAGGACTCAGGGACAATCCTACTGCCTAAACCTGAAGCCAGGGACAGAGGAGCCTGTAAACCTACAGGATGCTGGGAAAGAAAATAGGAACCTTCCAGGCTATGGTCGACTGGCAGTTTGCAGTAGAAAGACAGTGAATGGAGAGGAGGGAGGGATTTCTTTGCGGGCAGGGCAGGGGCATCAAGGTAAGAGTGCACGTCCTGGGTGAAGGCTGCTCAAAGAGCTCCAGGAAGGGAGACAGAGACAAAGGACTTAGGAGGGCAGAGGGCCCCACAGCTTACCTGGGAATCTGAAGTAAACAATGAAGATGCCATTGCCTGGTCCCGGGAGCTCCCCTCAGGATAAGGGGCAGGTACATGGGATGCAGGGAGAGCTGAGGGAGGAGAAAGGAGCTGTGAGTAAAACCAGCTCTGTTGAGGCCTGCCCTCAAAGAAGGACCCAGGTCACTTTCTTTCCTGCACCAGCATGTTCAATGTTCAACTACAGAATAAAAACCTACAATGAGTATAAAAAAGAAAAAGTATGACCTCTGTTTCCCAAGACATCTAATCTCAAGCAGGAGTTGTAAGGAGTCATAAAAGGGTTTAAAGTCATTTAGTCCAATCGCTTTATTTTAAAGAAGAGGAAACTGAGGGCCCAAGAGGGTCAATGATGTGCCTAATGCCATACAGGGCAGAGCGGAAGAGCCAGGACTGGGTGCAGCCTTCTGCCCCCAGTACCATCTGGCTCGTAACTCAATTCTGTACTACCAGGACATCAGAACCTCATTTATGCCTAGAGTCGTGAAAAACGCCTCACGGCCTCTTCAAAGTCTTTAGCAGTAATAGAAAGATTAGAAGAGATTAGAAAGAGGTCTTCTGGCCTCTGGTTAAGATATTTACAAGTGTATTGAGAATAAATACATATGCCTCAGTTCATTCAAGAACTATCTACTGAATGACACTATATATTCTAGGGTCCCTAAAAGTGTTACCTGGCAACCTGAAGCTCTGATCTGGCACTTGAAACCATGACTATCCTCTCCAGTTTCCTCATTTCACCCTCTGTGACTTTTGCTTGTGGAGTGTTGAAAAATCCCATATGCCCACCCTAGAAGGCCATCAACAATGGGAATTTAAACAGCACAGGGCGCTGGTCTGCAGGGACTTCTCCAGCTCTGCCTGCTGCATAGCCTCAGCAGTGCACAGAAGAGAATGCCTCCTTAAGCTCCATGACCTAATGTCCCCACCCTAAATATTGTCACAAACATATTAGTTAGGCATTGGGCCTTTAGCAACTCTTCTTGAACAACTGTACTTTTATTGCCGTATTGCTTTTAACAACTTCTATGTACCTATTTTTACTTCAAAATTGGATAAAGAAAATGTTACATATTTCCCTCAAAGGAAAAAAATCAGGTTAAACTGATTTTTTAAATTTAAATGACCCTGAACTGATTTTCTTATGTTTCACAACCAAAAACAAAATATTTTTGCATGTTTTTCCCATTGTTTGATCTTCTGGACTCATTTTTTAAAATAGCTTAGAAAAAGAGTGATGGATTTTAAAAAAGATCCCTTTTATGATAGTTCATGACATATTAGAATGTTTCAAAGCCCAAGCTGGTAATATGTATCATCTCTTTCCAACACTTTCCTATTAAAAATCTGCTAGACAGCTGGAATGCTAGGAATTCAATAAACAAATGTAGCGTCCCTTCAAGGTCATTTCATTTACCTCCTTGGTAACATAATTTAACTCCTGAGATTGGACCGTAAGTTATATCTTTCCTAACATTTAGTAATTACAACAATAACGTTTAATAATAAGAATGGGCATATTTCTTTATCACAGGTGTTCAGCAACACCAAGAGGGCTATCCCTCCCTGAACAGCGTGACACTGTCCCACCAACACAGTTACCATGCCCCACCACATGACGTCTTGCTCCTCACCCCGTGACTGGAGGAGGCGGGGTTTCCGAGATGAATGCTTGAAATGGGACTGGGAGGCCTCGTGAAGCTCAAAGCTCGAGGACTCCTGAACTGGATCCAGAGGCACCATCCCCCTTGCGAGCATCTCAGGTCCATGAACTTGACCTGGGACCTGAGGACAAGCAGGTTGGGCTTGTGAGTAAAAGTACTTTTTCAGGAGCAATTACATTATTAAAGAGGGGGCTATAAGTATACCATGAGGTGGGTGCAGAGGGCAGAAGGCCAGAGCACTTTTTCATATCTGAGAATAACCAACAAGAAAACTATTGAAACTAGCTTTAAATCAGCTCCAGCCCGAATCCACACCCTGCTCACATATAATAGGTTTTGCCTCTTCTTACCTGCTGTCCTGATAAATCAAGCTCCAAATCCTCCAAAAGGGTCACGGCCTCCTCCCCACTGTCCGGGCGGTACTCCTGCAGCCAGACTTGGAGCTCCTTGGGCAGGATGGAAAGGAACTGCTCCAGCACCAGCAGCTCCAGGATCTGCTCCTTGGTGTTCACTTCTGGTCGCAGCCACTGATGACAAAGTTCCTTAAGTCGACTCAGGGCCTCTCGTGGCCCAAAAGTGTTCTGGTAACAGAAGTGCCTGAACCGCTGGCGGAATATCTCTGGGTCGGGAGGAGGCGTCTCCTGCCCCCACCCGTGGTCCTCCTCATCTTCCTCTTCCACCTTCACTATCACGATGCCGTCCTTCTCCTGCGCAGCCTGTGGGGACAGGCCGGTGGCTTCCCTCGACTCAGCAGTCATCACTCAGGCTCTGGGAAATACTTGGCCCAAACAGGTCAGTGCAGTCCTTTGTCGTAGGAAATGGTTTATGGTATTTGTTTTTGTACTGTTCCTGAAGAATAAGGAGGTTATTCGTACCTTTATATAAAGTGACCTGTGCTAAGACTTCATACAAGGCTAAACGCCAAGGCAATCCACTAAGAATGCCTCTGAATAGGAAAGAAAAAAGTTACAGGGTTATACTGTTGCCACTGTCACTTTAAATATTAAGGTTTGCAAACAGAGACCTCAAAAAGGCCAGTTCCACCCTCAGGCTGTTTGCCCAGCACCTTCCCTCCCAGTGGAGAGCCATATCCTGAAGGCCTGCCTTCCCAGCACTTGGAGGGGGGGGAGGGAAGCTTAGCCCCGGGGAGAGCGCATAGTCAGCTTGGGCCAAGCAGCAGGCTTCAAGCAGGACACGCACAACCTGTATCCCCACAACAACTTCGCAGGCAGGCAGAACCAGCAGTACCATTTTACAGATGACAGAACTGGGGCTTAGAAAGCTTAAGCAATTTGCTCAGCATCAGGTGGTTCCCGGTAGAGCCAAAATTCAAGCCAAATCTGAAGCCCCAAGACTTGCTCATCTACCATTTAGCTACCGTTTATTATTTTTATGGGTTCCTTGGTCAGTCTAAAGCTGGGGTCTCCAAAGTACAAGACGATCCCCTGGGAATGCAGAAAGAAAAGGTCAATGTCTAGTTAAAAGGTCAATGTCTAGTTATAGTTTGAAAGCAAAAGAATTAAGCCATATTTGACAACAAACGGATAGTGTAACACCCTTACTTGGTCTAAATGTGAAACTGTCACATGTCACAGGGCACCTGACACATCCTGAGGGAGGAGCTGCAACCCTTTCCCCCAGCAGGGTGGACAGAGTGCCCTCACCAGTTTGTTCGCTTTTAGGTACTGTGATGTATCGCGGTTTATCCGAGAACAGTTATGTGGAATAATGCACTGTTTTATCTAGCTTTAACTAATGTCACCTTCACAAAAGAGGCAAGCAGCTTAGAAGATCCTTGCTGAGAAACTACAATGAGAGGAAATCCTAATGATGCAAACAAAAGTGAGCAACAAAAAAATGGCTTCTACCCCAGTGCAAGGTCTCACTAAACCAGATTAGGAGGTAAAAGCCAAGGTATATCTAAATCAAACAAGAAGTCAACCAGTGAGTGAGAAAGCAGCTGCTTAAAAAAAGAGTGTGAGGAAAGAACAGTTATCACAACAGATGTGTGTGTCCACTGTTATGTAATTTTAACTGCCCAACAGGATATTAAGTATTCTGGAAAACCTCTTTTATCTGCACATTTTAAAAACTTAGAAATATTTTCTAACCTGTTTAAAAATCTTCCAAATGAAGAATTTCAGTGGGTCTTGAGCTGTTTGATAAAAAAAATAACACCTTCTGATTCATTTGTAAGAACTGGTTTAAGGAAAATGGAAATGTACTAGCTGAATTTTAACAACGACAATGACAATGACAATTTATAGCCTGGCGGGTAGAAAGGGCCATCTTGGGCAACTAAACAGAACTGATAGTACAGTTCTTTCATTTGAGTCACAAATCTTTGTCAAGTATCTCTTTCACTTCTGATGGTCATCAAAAAAACTAAGTATTGAGAGCGGATGTGGCTCAAGCAGTTGAGTGCCCCCCTCCCACAAGGGAGGTCCCAGGTTCAGTTCCCGGTGCCTCCTAAAGAAATAATAGACAAGAGAAAACCATGAGCAAACAGATGAGGGAGCCATGGGGGAGGGAGGAACTAAGTATTTGAAGTTTTAGAAACAGACCAGGGAAGCGGCTGTGGCTCAATCAGTGGGGCTCCCGTTTGCCATATGGGAGGCCCTGGGTTCCGTTCCCGTTCACGTTCCCGGGGCCTCCTGGTGGGGGCAGGCCCGCCCGCACAGCGTGGTTGGCTGACCCAAAGAGCGCGAGCAGCAGGGGGGGATGGATGAATAAATAAATAAAATCTTTAAAAAAAAAAAAAAAAAAAGAAAGAAACAGACCACCCAATCACTATTATCATAATGATATAAAAAAATTACAAAGTCTTTTTAATACATAGCTCTCATTAAAAAACTGATGATTTTAGCGGAAAAGAGTTCAGTGAAGTATAACATAAAGATTATTTTTAAATAGCACCCTTTAATATATTTTTGTTCTATTACACAAAATATTGGTAAAACAGTATGTGCATATATATTTTTTTTAATAAAAATTGTTTTACTGATATGAACACATGACCAAAAAGTTTGGAGACTACCGTTTTAATCACAAAGAATAGGATTTTAACCTGAGATTCATCACAGGATCAGCTTTTCTATTTCATCTTTGTCTTTAACTAAAAAGAGGGGAAGCGGCTGTGGCTCAATCAGTGGGGCTCCCGTTTACCATATGGGAGGCCCCGGGTTCGGTTCCCGGGGCCTCCTGGTGAAGGCAGGCCCACCCGCACGGCGTGGTTGGCTGACCCAGAGAGCATAGGCAGCAAGGGGGGAATAAATGAATAAATAAATAAAATCTTAAAAAAAAAAAAAAAAAAAAAAGAGAAATCCTTATTAAAATAGCAGTCAATAAAGAACACCACATTCCAAAAGGCTTTCTATATAAATTTAAAGAAAACCTTGGAGTTAAATCATTTCCCCAAGAATTTTAAACTGGTAAGAGTCCTATTGCGACCACATTCTGGCCCTTTGCATGAAGTCCATCAGAACCGCGCTGAAGCCTACTCTCCTTGCTTGGCTTTTCAACTTCAACTTTACCTCTACAGTCCTTACAGCTACAATGATTCCATTTCCCACACATTTTCTGCATATCAACAATATGCAATGTATTCTGCTAGATGGAGGGGGATAAAAAGATGAGAAGCACGGTTCCTATTTTTACACAAATAATTATAGTACAAAGCAAATGTGTCAAGTGTTCTAAGGAGGTTTCAACAAAAGTGTGGGAGGAGCCCTGAGAAAGAACTGATAAGTGAACACGAAGGGAGCTTCCTGGAAGAGGTCCCCCTGGAGCTGGGACACCCCAAATAGACAGAACCTCAACGGGATGAGGCAGGGAGTAGGGGAGTCCAAGAGCACCCCTCTGGTTAGCTTTTTCCCAACTGGAGGCTAAATCACTCCTATAAGCCTTAGTTTCTTTCTCTGTCATTTCATGCTGAAAGGAGGAAGAAAGACTATTATTTCCTGCTATGCCTCCCACAATTACGAGCCAGCACCCCAATCTGGGCTCCACTCAGATTGCCTAGACTGCTGTCATAGCCCCGATTTCTCGGTTCCAATCCTAAGGGCACACTAAGGTCAGAGGAGTAACTGACCAAGGCTGCCTCTTGTCATTCCAGCCCTCCGTGCAGCAACGCCAAGGAACCCCAGCTAGCCACCAGTTCAGAGGTCAGGAGCCTCCATGACATGGCTACCTATATATCTCAACAGTGATCCCCCAGATTTCAGCCTATCTGGCTCATTAATGGTCCTCAAGCATGAGCTGTGAGTTTTCAACTGTGCCCCTTTGCTGTGAATAATCTCTCACAGTACCCACAACACTGGTCAAATTTTTACTTACCCCTCAAGATGCATAAAAACCCTCCTGACACCCCAAACTAAATAAGGTCTCTTCCTCCTCAGAACACCCTAAGTACTTTCTTTGTCTCTACCTTCGGACTTACATTCTCCTTGTATTATCATTATTTGGGTTGTGGTTCCTATCCCCACCTTCTGAATTTTAGGCCCCTCAAAGACAGGGCTCCTGCTTTCTTTGTACTCATCACCTAGAGCACCTGGCACACAGTTTAACTGTTCAACTCGATAGAAGAATTAACAATGACCCAAACTATTCCAAGCCCTCCTGCCATTCTTTTATTGCCTTCAGTGGCACTTAGTGAGTGGGGTATTAGAATATTCTCAGTCACTTGGGCTCAAATTTCATCTTTTTTGATGTCTCCCTCCTCATACACATTCAGTCCCCAAGCACCAGGGAGAAGTTCATTCTTTGTAATTTTTTTCTATCTAGTCCCATGAAGTACAGCTTCCTCTTTCTGGATCTCTGTCTTTCATTTTCTCCCCAGCCCCAACCTGCAATTCATCTCCTGCTATACTCTCTTATTACTCTTCCTACAACTCTAGAACCTTGCATTCAGGCCATCCAGTGTCTGGCTCCAATTTCCCCCTCAAGCTTCATTTCTCATCAATCCTCTCCATGAATCTTCCCCATCCAGCAAAATGAGTTAAAACAGTACTTCCATAATAAATATGCCATGTTTTTTTAGTAGCAGGGGTATTTAATGTAAAGCAAGAGTATGCACTCAAGATGGGAGTGCAGGCGTGCTCGTACGAGTTGTATGAGTTGCTTATGCCTTGTGTTTTTTTTTTTTTTTTTTTTATGCCTTGTGTTTTTATCTCCATATCTTTCTTATACCAGACTCAATGTCTGGGGTTTCCTCAACAATCCTCTCCTTTTTCAAATCCCACTTATCCTCCACAGTTCAGCTGAAATGCCACTTGCCCATCATCTCTGTTCAAGAAGTCTCTAGTAGGTATAATATAAACAGCCCAAGCTTATTGAGTGTTTTCTAGGTACCAGGTATTTGATTAAGCATTTCACTTAGTCACATAACAACTATTAGGAGGTAAAGAAAATTGTCATTCTCACTTTACAATGATAAAATTGAGGTTTATTGACATTAAATAACTTAACCAAGGTCACACAGCAAGTAAAAGTAGAGCCAGGATCTGAAATTAGGTTTGAATGAGTTTTCAGTTCAAGCTCTTTAGCCATCACACCATACTCATCCTGTACCCAGCTTCTGGGTACATCCAGATTCCTTCTGAAAGGTGACCACTGTTCAGACAAGAGGGGCCTTCGGCTCTGCCTGCCATCATGTTTTTCTCAGAGATCTGTGTGAAAGGGAGGAGACACTGCAGGAGATGCAAGTAGCCATCATCTAAATGTACGTGGGCCCATCAAACAGCATAATTTAGTAGATCCAGCTCAGCAGCTAGCCTAGCATCAGAAATCTCTACTTCTGTGAAAATTTTATCCTGGCTCAGCTAAATTAAGGAGAGGATGGGAAAGGAATCTCGATTTGTGCCCACACCTAGGCCAGAGTTTTAAAGTGCAGGATAGTCCTTGAGTCAGTGGGAACCAACAGAAAGGACCTCTGAAGAGGCAGTGAGGCCCCTGGCACATTCCCTCCTCCCCACTTGGGACAGCCTCTCTCCCCCACACCCAAGCACTTCTCTGCTTCCACTCTGGGCAAGAGAAGCAGCACAGCAGCAGTGGAAGGTCTGGGCTTTGTTTTAGGTGTCCCAGATGATCTATCTGAGCACATAGCCTTCTCTCCGGTCTCCAAACGCATGGCCCTGATAGTCTCCACCAATCATTCACCATAATGTCTTGTGATGTTTCTCTCTTTGTAATCTAACTTTTCGTGTTTTCATGTTTTTTCCTTTTCAATCACTCAGCATGGCTTTTAAAAATACTTGATTGAATTTACAATGTTACTAAAAAATTTTTATTGTTACCACAAATTCAACCTAGCATTTCCCCTTTTACCCACATTCAGATATATAGTCCAATGCTGCTAATTACATTCACACGTTGTGCTACCACCACTATGACAGTGTCACTAACTTTTGCCCATCCATACAGCATTCAATCTTGCTCTCCAGTTAGCTCCACGAGCTCCTGGAAGAACTTCATGTTAGCACGAAGCTGCTGCACCACTTAATAGCTGATGACCATTTGCGAGTTAACCGCTCTATGCATCAGCTTCCTCATCTGTGTAATGATGATAAAAACGGTATAGGCTTCATAGAGCTGTTGTGAGAATTAAATGTGTTAACATATGTTAAGTCCTTAAAAGAGTGCCTGGCATTTAGGAGGTTACAGAAGTGTTTTAATTTCTTCAATTACTTTAAGAGCCGTAACCATACATTTCAATTCTCAGTCTGCTTGGAAGATTAAAGTAATGGGAGAAATCCCATTAACAGTGAAGGCAGCACAGGCTGAAACATCTGAATTCTGATCTCCTACAAATAAGTCACACATCCCTGGGGAAGTTATTAAACCTTCCAGGCACCCAGTACCCTCATTTGTCAAATGGAAAATGGGGGTGGGGGGTACGGGACGGGACAGGAGGGGTAGAAAAACCACCTCTGGAATCCCTCTGAGCTGAAAAATGCTCTGACACATCATCCACTTTAGATAAGATCATGCCCCAGCAAACGGTTCTCACTAAGGATAAATACAAGCTATTTGCTGACAAAAAGGGCTTGAAGTTACCAGCTCAGTTTATCCAAAGACTATTTTCTAAGCAGGCCAGTATATCTTCCAGTTCATAATCTTCAAAGTTGAAATAAACTACTATCCCTCCCCCATTTGTGAACAGATACAAAATGTAAAATATGAAAAAGCTCTTTGAAAGACAGATATTTCCTCAATACGGAATCTAACTCAGAATGAAAAGGTAAGATTTAACATAACCATAACCTGTATTTAGATGCAATATAAAATGTTAGAAGAATTTTAAATGTTTAGATCAAGTAGAGAATCGGCAAAATACTATCGTATTAAGCAGCAACCTTCCCTGTTTGTACTTTAGGATTGGTGAAAACTGCCTGAAATGATGAACAAGAATTGCACAAACCGAGAAATATTCTTGGAGGCAAAGTTTGGTTATGGCTCCCTGTGTAATAAAGCTATTTTTCTCCACATTTGGCCAGCATATAGTATCAGCCCTGTGTTGATCTCGTTACCATGAATTCTCCACAATTCAATTCAACAAGTATTTATTGACCGCCTCCAATCCGCCAAGCACTGGCCTGTACAATAAATGCTTTCTTTGGTCCCAGGCCATGTAACAGCCACTCTCTATAATGAAAGTATCTTATTGTGTACTAGAAGGCACTGCAGGAAAAGAAAGAGGATTGGGGGGGGGGGGCGCCCCGTCAAGCTAAACTGTAGGTTGAATTTTTCAACTATATTGACCAAATTTAAAAATTTCAAAGGTAGAAGGGTCTTTTGAGAAAATCTATTTAGTTTTATTGATGACAAAATAAGAGTTGGTGTCTTGTCTTAAGCAAGGTCACTCAGCTAATCAGTTTCCTAATGGCCCAGTGCAATTTCCACAAATACCCTATCTCTTGACATACTCCAAGTCAAGCAGAGTAACTACCCAAAAATGAAAAATCTACCTAACCTCCAGGACAGCTCATTTTAAAAAGCCTTTTAAAAATCCCATAAAGCTTAAAGGGAATGGGGTGTAAAAATGTCTACTAAATCCGAATCACTTCTTTATTCACTGTGACTAGGCTTCAAATACTCTAATCATCGCTCGGTGCTGGGGGTGGGGTGAAGAAGAGCAGGTGATCTGAAAACACGTATGCGGCACATCAAAACGTGCCCACCTCTCGGCCTTCCCGCATTTTGCACCTAGAGGTACCGAAGGACCCCCCAAAAAATTTTCTCACCGGAATCAAAGCAAATGGCGACGACCGAAGAGCAGAAAAATTAGGCTGGGGTCTGATCGCTCGCGTGCCCTTTCTCAGAAACGTCAAAAAACGATGACGACACTGTGGGTTAGCGGCTTCTCCCCAGGTCTCCAAGGCACCCCCATGCCAGTTCGGCCACTAAACCCTTGCCCCCTCCCCGCCTGGACGAGGGTGTGAGGCGGGGACGTCTCTCCCGGAGATGGTTCATCCTACATTCGGGTCTGGGAAGGGGCCCGGGGCATGGTCTCTCTTCTCACTCCGCCGGGGCCACCTGGAGGGGAGCCCCGGGGCCGCAGCTGCAGAGCCCACCCTCACACACACACACCCCTGGGCCCCCGCCCGCTCTCCCCAGGGGCCGGACCCAAGTCTCACCGTGAGCCCCGGGGGCGGCGGGCGAGAAAGGGGAGCTGACTGTGGGGCTCAGGCCGGCCGAAGGGCGCTGGACACCGACCTAGGCCCTTCCGACGCCTCGACACAGACACAATGAGTCACAAAGGCCGGAAGTGTGTCAGCACTCGCCTTCCGGGACCGCGCTGCGCTTCCGCGTCCTCTCTAGGAGCACGGGAGGACTTTGCATCTCGGTTCCCGAATCCCTAGTCTCAGCCCCTTCCCTTGGGTGGTCAAACCTCTGGCTTTGAGGATCCCCGCGCTCAGCTGGTCCGCTTTGGGGAAATGCAGGGGACAGGGGTGAGGGGAAATCAGGTTTTACTTGATTCAAACAGATATTCCAGCTCTGACACTAGTGCATATGCTAATTCGATTTCTCCTGTCTTTTCCATCTTGGGCAGTCCATGGAGTAATTATAGTTATTATCAAACAATAATAGTACTTAATAGTTGTATGTCGGTGGCAGAGGAACTGAAGCAAGCATATAGACAGAAGAAGATCAAAGCGAAGTCAGCTGCAAAGGTTGCTTCTCTGGAGTCCTGAAGGTTTAGGCCAACGAGTGGGAGGTAGTTTGACATACTTGGCTCGCAGCCAAAGGCGATCTTACCACAAACAAGTAGTTGCAAGGTTCTGTGCTTGGCTCATGTGGCATGTACTATTATAGCAGTTTAAAAGGAGTTTTCCGAGTAATAACAGGCATTTTGCCTTCAAGGTGCTTTTACAACCGGCAACAAATATGGCCATTACCTTTACCTATGAATTGAGGCAGGAATAACTCTCCACCTTCTGTGAAAGTGTTTCCTGGGACTTTAATGGTTGCGACTTTGCTCTAAGTTCCAAGACAAGTTCTTGGTGGAGACTGGTTACATGACTCCTACTGCTTGGGGAGATTTTTTTTTTTTTTTTTTTTAAGATTTTATTTATTTATTCATTTATACCCCCCCTGCTGCCCGCGCTCGCTGGGTCAGCCAACCACGCCGCGCGGGCGGGCCGCCCCCACCAGGAGGCCCCGGGAACCGAACCCAGGACCTCCCACATGGCAAACGGGAGCCCCACTGATTGAGCCACAGCCGCCTCCCTGATTTTTTTTTTTTTTTTAATGCTTGAAAACTAAAGAGCAATTACAGTATCATTTGCAAATGGAGAAAAATACTCACCTGTAATCCTCCCACCTATAATTATAATTGCTTTCATTTATCTCCTTCCTATCTGTTTTCACATATATATATATATATTTTTTTTTTTAATTATTTTAAACACAGTTTAAAACCATAGTTGCATTGAAGAGGTAGCTGGTATGCTGGAAGTACCTGCCACATTGATACTGTGTCACCACTTTTTGGATCAGGTAGAGGCCCATGGTTGAAGCTCAGTTAATATATATGGCCTGGCCTGAGAGTTCTGATTCATAGAACAGTAGTGACAATTGGATTCTCTTTTAGGGGTAGTTTAAATGTGGGATGCCTAGAGAAAGCTGGGGGTGAGCAGCAACCAGTAAGCAGACGCTATTAAGGAGCATCAGGGGCAAGAGGTTCACATGATGCGTCAGCATTTCTGATGAACTGATATCTAACTGAATTTCAGCAATTGAGGTTGAACATTTTTTAACTTTCAAAAATGGTATTACAGGGTCGGATGTGGCTCAACTGGTTGGGCGTCCATCTCCCATATGGAGGGAACCAAACCCGGGGCCTCCTGGTGAGGGCGGGCCCGCCTGCATGGCGTGGTTAGCTGACCCAGCGAGCACGGGCGGCAGGGGGGGGATAAATGAATAAATAAATAAAATCTTAAAAAAAAACCAAAAAAACAAAAAAACAAAACAAAACAAAAAAAATGGTATTACATAGACACTGGTCTTACATAGACTGTGCTTTAAAATTAATTCCCTAACGTGGTTGTATTTATTTTTTGTGTGTTTTTCCTTTTTGTTTTGTTTTGTTTTTTCCTCTTAACGTTGTTGTATTTAAACAGGCACTTGCTCAGTTTAAAGTTATTCCATCTTTTAATGTCTTCTCAGTCAATTAACCCCCAGTGACTTTTTTTTTAAAACTGGTGGGTTGTAAAATCATGGCCATTTAATTTATTCTTATTTCAGGTTTTAGTCAAAATTGTTTGGAACAAGTGAGCACTCATTTTAAGTGGGAGCATAAGGAAAACCCTGACATTACTGAATGACTTGTTCTGTATGTCCAACCACCACTGCCTTAAGTTTGTGGCTATTTTAACTTTTCAAGAATCATTCTCCTTATCTAACTGACAGCATTACAGGCAAACCTATAAAATGTTTTTGTTCCCATTTGGTTTTTCTAGATTTCCTAATTTTCAGTGAATAGTTCTTTTTTTCTTTTCTTTTCTTTTCTTTTTGTAGGCAAGGGAGTAAAGAGTTTATTAAGAAACGAGAGAAAGAGAAAAGTACACGGTCCGAGGCATGGACCATGGGCATTCTGCAGGGTGAGTTGTGCCTGAACAGTTCTTAATCAGCTTTGGGGCTCTAGTGTTTACATTTTGAATTGTTGGAACTGTGAAATCTGTTTATCTCAAGCCTGCACAAACTCTAATTACCGAGCTTGTGTTTTCTGTTGGAACTGTACTCAAATACCTTGAACACATAATTTTTAAAAATTGAGTTTATTTGATTTTATTTTAAAAGTGAATGTAAAAAAAAGTGGTGGAAACCATTTGTAAACAGAGGCTAGAGGTAGAGAGGGAAAAAATGAGCTATAGAAACCAAGACAGTGAATGGCTGGCAGCACAAAGGCAAGGACACACAGAAGGGGACTCAGCCACCTAGCTCTGAGGGCCCCCAGGATAGCTAGGTGACTCTCTTAATGGCCTTCATCTCTTCTCGGCATTGCCTGACTTTGCTGCAGATGCCACTGTGGTCTGTCTCCCTACTTCCCTGTGGATCCTTATAATAAATCCTTTGCTAGCAAAAGAGTGTAACTCTGTTCCTTGCCGCCTGCAAAAGCCAATATAATAACTGATGTGAAAACATGTGGACCACTTAAAAACATTTAATATAATATCACAAACATTTTTAATATTGCCACACCAAGAGGAATAATTATCATTTTAATAGGGGTACAGTATTCCACGGAGCAGCTGTACCATTAGCCATCTAATAATCCCTCTATTTCTAGACATGTGGACTACTTCCAAAGTCTTGCTAGTTTAAGAAATATTTAAATGAGTATTTTTGGGCAAAAGTCCATTTTAATTAAAATTAAAAGATTATTTAATTAGGACAGATTCTGACATGTGGGTTTACTGAGCTAAAAGGTAGGGACTTTAAATACATATATAAGGGAGAGCAGATGTGGCTCAAGCAGTTGGGTGCCAGCCTCCCACATGGGAGGTCCCAAGTTCAGCTCCCGGTGCCTCCTAAAAGAAGACCAGCAAACACAGAGAGCACACAATGAACAGACACAGAGAGCAGACAGTGAGCACATACAAAGAGGGGGGAAGAAATAAATAAATAAACCTATATATATATAGGGAAATGGATGTAGCTTAGTGATTGAGTGCCTGCTTCCCATTCCCATGTACAAGGTCCCAGGTTCAATCCCCAGTACCTCCTAATATATGTATATCCATATTTCTTCTCAAAAAAATGTATGATTCTTATCTTAGCCCTGCAACAAAAAAGTTACTTTTCCCAAAAAGGGTGGCAGACAGCCTTCCATTGACCTTGCTTAATTTATTGGATCACATTAGGGTTATGCCGGAATTTACTTATCTATTGCATAACCACTCATCACCTATTATATATACAGGAGATTATGTTTGATTTTGGAGGAAACAAAAGTGACACTGCACTAGCCTTCAAGAAGCTTGCAGCCAGGAAGTGGATGTGGCTCAAGTGATTGGGCTCTCAACTACCATATGGGAGGTCCTGGGTTCAATCCCCGAGGCCTCCTGGTGAAGGCAAGGGGGCCCATGCAGAGAGCTGGCCTGCGCGGAGAGCTGTTGCAACAAGATGACGCAACAAAAAAGAGAAACAGAGGAAAAAGACAATGAGAGATGCAACAAAGCAGGGACCTGAGGTGGCTCAAGCGATTGAATGCCTCTCTCCCACATTGGAAGGTCTCGGGATCAGTTCCTGGTATCAGTTCCCCGTGCCGCCTAGAGAAGACAAGAAGAGAAGACAAGCAGACACAGAAGGTGCAGCAAATGGACACAGAAAGCAGACAGCAAGTGCAAGCAGCGGGGGGGTGGGGTAGGGATAAATAAATAAAATGAGTCTTAAAAAAAAAAAAAAGAAGAAGCTTGCAGTCCAGTAGGAGACATTAGACATTAGACATTAGGTCACATCTGGAGCCTAGGTTCCCAGGGAAAAATCATGGGTTCTGTGGGGGCCCCTCTTCTGAAAGGTGCTGTGCTAGGAGGAAAGGGGTTGCCTCAAGCCTGCTCCGACATCCACTGTGTTGCAGTTTAGTCTCCGGCTTCTACTGAAAGCACTACCCCCTAGCATGGGACAGCCTCTCCAGCTTCCTCAGAGGTCCTCTAACACCAGGTGGCTGTACCTAGTAGGGTTTCTACAACAGCACTGGAATCAACCTGGTGGCGAATGCTCACCATCTTCAACCTTCCTGGCCATTTCAGCTGTGAGGAATTCAGCCCTGGCTGGCTCTCCCTGGGAGCCCTCTGCTTCCTCCAGGTCCTTCTTCACATCCTCTCTCTTCTGGGATCCCAGAAATTCTTTGGAATTTTTATTCTCTTGAGAGTTGACTTCTCTTTGGGTACCACCAGCTCTTCCCCTACCCCTCAAATGCCCACATGTAGCAGGCAGCCAAGGACTGGGTGAAATTGCTACCCTGGGTATGAGGAGGGGCTGTGGAGGGCCACCCATCTGAGGGGGGGCTGTGGGGGGCTGCCCATCTGAGGAGGGGCTGTGGAGAATTGCCCATCCGAGGAGGAGCTGTGGGGGGCTGCCCATCTGAGGAGGGGCTGTGGAGAGCTGCCCA